>JAEQBH010008079.1:0-82410 GCA_016808115.1 Tetrastigma voinierianum
AATATGGATAAAAACGCCTCTCAGCCCATACTACAATATCCATCATCATACATCAACATATATCATGTTTCTCAAGAGTTAAATGTTTACTTTATACAACACATAATAAACAAATGGCTTATATGTATACATCGAAGAACCCCTCAAAGCCACACTCGCTTTCTTCTAAAGCTCGCCTCAGATGAAAACCCGCCCCTCGTGCGCTCCCTATACCTGAAAATATGTTCCCTCGATAGGGTGAGCTAATGCTCAAGAGCTGAATCACCCTAAACGGGCTATCCACCTGTCGCATACGCACGCCCAGTGAAACACACATCCAAGCAAATGCATGATCTTACTCTTCGAATCGCCTGGTACCGATCATCTCGCACCCGAGTCCTCATCGACTCCCCACACTTGCCCAAGCCACGATGAGAACCCTTAGTTTTATTTGTTTGTGGACAACCCTCCGATGTATATATTAATTGGGCTGTCTCCGACGATTGATATTATGTAGAATTACCCTCCGACATGTAGAATAATTGGTCGATTCCACGATTGATATTTAATTTGACTACCGAGCATATTCATTATTTTGCATAACCTTAACCATTCTTTCAATACCATTTACGACTCACTCTTATCGCCCTAGTGTTTACTAGTTGCATACTTTAACGCATGATGCCAATTCCATTTCAATTCTATAACACATGCAAATATATATTCATGCATATATTCAAGAAAGATATTTAATCACACAATCATGTTAGGTGTAATTTCACATTTCCATACATAAAAAAATTAGCTCACTTGGGCTAATGATCAAACACGAGTAATTCAACTTTAATCACTCGACCAAACACATTATTTCACAAAAATTATTTTGTGAACACTATTCTCGGGAATAGTGAAACCCTCGATTTCTATTCCCGGCAAATCACCAATCATCGATTCACTTAGTGAACCTGAATTTCACGGCCATTTCCGGCCTCATACAAATCAAAGCATGCATTAACACATAAATGCACAATTAACAACCCAATTCAGCCGTGGACTGTCACGAGCTGCACCATTTGGGTTTCAAAATTATAACACCCGCCCAAGATTCGTAATCAATCAAACAACCCCTCACGACATATTCAACTCAAACATTAACAAAGTACTTATATAAAGAATATAACCCAAGTAAGGAAAACCCCTACCTTACGGAGTTTGTCGAAAACTCCCAAAACAGGAGTCCACTCGTTGCTCTCTCCTCGTAGAACATATTTCCTCGCTTCCATCGACTTCGACGGTCGACCGCCTACAAATCTAGAGAGAGTATGAAGATTTCTCCACTATAAATGAAAATCGGCTAATGATCCTCCTCCGGTTCTTCCCACGCTGTTCTTTAACATTTGGAAGAGACGCATAATTATTCCCTATTTTGGCATTTTTCTCTCATTTAATCAAATTTCAAATCGACATTCACGCCCCTTTCTTCCCGCTACATTCTAAGACTATCTCGGCCGTCCATTTTCTTCTCATTTCTTTACTCATGCCACTAATATGAGTACGTGTTATATGACTTTTTGTCACAGATCAGATATCGTTTTACGGCACCTGAACGCGATGCCTCAAAATACGAATTTTCCGATCGCCTAGGAATTCAAACGAAATTCGACGCTACAATGGTGCCGCGAAACTATTCCAACTATGAAACTCGCTTTCCAAAATTTGAAATTTCTGGGTCTTACACCCTACCTTTTTTCTCCTTTCGATTATTTGAAGAGACGACAATTATCGAGGTTTTTTGTCTTTTCTCATTTAATCAAATTCCAAATGACTCCATTTTTATTCCTTCTTTTCCTGGGCCAGCTTTACATTCGACACTATCTCACTATCCATTTTCATCATTTACTCATGCCACTTATGGCACATGAGTACGTGTTATATGTGACTCTCATGATCGTAAATCGCTTTTACTTCGCACCCGAACCGCGATGCCTCGAAAAACGTGCCAACTCCGACTGTCTCGGAATTCGACGAAATTCGACGTGCTAGTTAGATTTCGCGAGACGATTCCAACGGTGAAATCCGTTTCATCATCCGAGATCTAGAGAATAAATTCGGATTTTTAACTGAAATTACAATTTTGTAACCGAAATTACGATTTTGTAACCGAAATTACTTATTTTTCCATTTTTCCTAAATCGAATTTCGCCTTACGTAAGACGTAGAGGTGATAATGGTGGGATGACATGTGGAGGGGAAGTCTCTAGGGGTGGTGTGGAACAATGATGGTAAGGAAAAGTATGGGAGGGTGGTACAAAACTCGTATTATATAAGTCTGTGATGGTGTGGAATAATTTCTGGGCATGAAAGTCTCATTAGCTGAACGACCACAAGACGACCAACTGCCGACAACCCGCCTCGGGCCACCAACCTCGACTAGGTCAACCACGACCTCCTTCCTCGACCTTAGACGGTCGTGATCCTAATCAGAGCGGATGACGCAGGAGGTCTGATGGATGGTCCATGTGACGTATATGCCTCCTCATCTTATGCAATGATGCGATGGTTCTCTCCAATCAGGCGTAAAACTGATATAGCAATATGATGAATGTCGTACAACAAGCTTGAGGAAGCCCCATGAGATGTAGTAGCAATGTCTACCATCCTAGATATCTAAAAAAACAAACCAAACAAAAGTAAATGTCTGCTCTATGCATTAAATTTTGGAAATAATTGAGAATTTAAAGACGCTTTCTTACCAACAAGTGGGATGTTACGGTTGTGTTATGGTACCTAATTTGATCCATATGGAATGGTGGTGTGATTAAACGTCGTGTAATACTTTGATATTACTCCGTATATGGATCATAGAAGTCCATAATATCAGTTATAGGAGGTGATGTGACGATCGTCTCTACACGCGTAGCCCATAAGGCGACGTATTTGTACATGATAAGTCCTCCAATCGCATTCTGTGGTGTTCCTACAGGTCAACTAAAGTAACCTTGCTCTAACAAGCACGGAGGTTTCCATTTAAGGCTGAATTGATGCAAGACTCTCCTGGACGCATGGTACTTACAAATTCAAAGCGTGTAAGATCCCTGATCGCCGCCCCAGACCCGACCACCCGACGGGCGATCCAACTGTATATGGGGAACGTAGTCCCTTACTTTCATTTCCAATCCAAATACAAAAAAAAATTCAATACAAATGTGAATACATTTTCAATACCAAACGCATTTCAAATACTCATTGGGTATACGTAAAAATATACATTAAACATTTTTGTGGAAACTAAACATTTTGTGGAAGGCCCATCATTTCGGGTAACTCTCTACATTCGTATCGATAATTTACAAAATTTATCGATTTTTCAATATAAAAACATTTACAAAATAGACCGTGAGTTTAACTTCACAAGATACTTTATACAAAAGAAATAATTCAATTTCATGCATGTGTGTCGCGGAGTATTACTTCTCCTCCGAATGGCTTTGACATTGGCTCTGTGCTTGTGCGGTCTTCACTCTTGTATCTATTCACTCGGTACCTGTGCGTTGAAAAAAACAACACGCTAAGCATTTTCATGCTTGGTAGTTCTATACAGTTCTATTACTTCTTCATTTCATTTTAAATCGAAACATGCAATATTTATAAAATAATGCTTTTGTATAATTTTTAATGATCAATGCAGTATAATACGTATCTATATATTTATTCAATAAATAAATTACAATTCATTGGTAAACTCAAGCTATGCATTTTCATAGGCAGAAAGAAAGAAAAAAAAAAAAAAATTCAAAGCACAAATCTTGCACTTTTCAATTATCATTTTGCCTTTATCGAATTTAATCTATGATTTCGGTGCATAGGATAACGACCACGTGGGTACCTGCCTACCGAGTCAGCATCAAAAGATATATATATTTATATATATATATATATATATAATATATATATATATATATATATATATATATATATATAATATGTACTCGCTGGTGTATTAATTATCGATATTGTCCTCGTCGACTACTTCTGACGGTGATACAATAGTAATGCTTATTACTCGACTCTATTGGTATACCAATTTATCATTAACTCGAATTATAACGGTTAACATTATTTTAAGGGCATTAAAATATTTCAATACAATTTATAATAGTATATATATACATTTGTATGCAAATAGAACATTTTCACATTCATGCATTTTTCTTATGCAAATTCGTTTCACAAGCAACTGTCTCAAATCACTTAAAACAAATAATTTCAAACACAAATCAATATGCGCTTCTTGTCATTCATTTCCAAAATTCAAATCATTTCAGAATTATTCAAAGATTTTTGTGTTAGAGAGAGTTTGAGAACAAACCAAAAATCGGCTGCTTTGATTCCACCTTCTGAATCTCGACTTCAATGCGCTTCCTTCTCACAATTCCTATTCAAATACAAATGACAATCATATATTAGCGGTTATTCTGTGGAGTTCTATTTTCGCAAAGAATTTAATCATCTCATTCGATAACTCCAACTTAAGTTATGGCATTTCAATGCCAAACTAGTCGATATGCCCGGCTCACTAGATCACCCACTGTATTTTTTTTTTCGATTTCTAAGGTCTTAACTTCATAAATTGGTAATGGTTCCTTCACTCATTTGAAGCTATGGTTCTAAGGTTTCTTCTCAAATTGGAATCATCCACCTGACCACCAAAAACTCAAGCTTATCAGATTTTTACATCTGCACTATTCTAATTTGCAAAACATAATCTGCAATACAGTCTAATCTTTGACATATTTCTGGACACTTTAGGTTACACTTACACACTTCCTTTAAGTAAATTATTCCCTAGAAGTCTACTTTACTCCAGAATCTCAATCACTCAATCGGATGAGTGAAACTCATTTTATGGCCAAAACACCACAACTACACCCAAAACAAGGCATACCCATGAGCTACCCGAATTCACCTTTAAGCCCATATTCGAGAGCCTTAGTGCTACAATATGCTCCTGGTGTCTTCTATACATTTGTAGCCCTATCTCTTATAGTTCTTTACCAATTAGAATCACTTCATTTGGATGATTATAACTTAAGCTATAACCAAAATAAGAATAAGGGTTTTGACAAATTTTTGACAGCATTTCCTTTGAAAACCCAACATTTCCCTTTTACAAATATTCCTCAAAACCAATCCAAACCAACAACAACCAACAATACTCTTTAAAACTAAACCCAAAACAACCCCTAGCTCAACTACAACCAATACAAATACCTTTAACCCAAAGGTTGGGGTTTTCATCAACTCAAACTCAAGAAAAGGGGTTAGGGTTTAGTTTTTCTTACCTTTCAATCCTTGATTCTACCACTGCTTTCTTCTGTTCTTCGATCCTTAATCTCCCGTTTTTATGGAGCAAAATCACAAATTCCTCTTCCTTCACACCTAATCGATGGGAACCTTGGCTTTTCTCATCTCAAAAACGTGAATGACCAAATGACATTCCATAGATCATATTTCTGGTCTTTAATTCATTAAAAGATTAAGGCCTTGTTTGGCCTTCTCATTAAATCCACTTTTCTCATTTTTGCCATTTTAACACTTCATTTCACTTTCATTTTCATTTCATTTCACTTCATTTACATTTTTGCAATTACATTATTCATTTATGACACTTAGGTCCCCATTTGATATTTTTACCAAATTTATTTGGCTCCTATAAAATTTTCGGGTTGTATATTTTTTTCATTCTTAGGATTTAAATTTAAAAATTTTTACTGACTTGTTTTGAGTACTTCAAATACGTTATAAAAACTCAAGCAGTGTGATTTTTGTAGCACATTACAAAGCATATAAGTCAAGCATTATCAAGGCGCTCAAATCTCTTGATCAACAAGACTTATATTAGGTAGATGGGCAACCGACTCTACGATGTATAGCTCCTATAACACCTACAATTTACCTCAATATCAATATGACTAAAATTATCATTATTGTGAATATGACTTAAAAATAATATATATTAATATATAATTAACTGATCATGAGTCTATGCATCCAACTGGTCACGATATAAGACGAGCACACCAAATGTGTTATGCACCTATGATAAAGATACTCTCTAACGAAACCCTAATGGATCAGTCGACTTAGCCTCAATCTGCTCACTGTAATCCATGTCAGATAATTAAAATGCGTTCCATCAACTATTACTGGCATCATTGTGTAAATGGTGAGGAATTGGCGTGCTGTTGATCGCCCAAAATGTTTGAACCTGCGTTAAGAGGAAGGGAATGGAATGAGTTGTTTGCGAGTAACTATATGGTGGATTTGGCGTTGGAGAAATGACCAAGTTTTTAAGAAAATTGAGATCCCGGTATATGAGAAAGTTTCTCTAATCAAGGATTACCATAGCATTTTGTCTAATCACGATCTCATTAGTCGAAGGGATGAGAAGGTTTACAGAGAACAAAATAGAACGACAGATGGCTTGGTCAAGTTGGCTTGTTCCTTCTCTAGTGTAGAGACCATATTTTGGCATACTACTCCCAACGACGTTACTTGAAATATGTTGGATAGCTCCGGATCAAAAAAAAAAAAAGGTTTAAATTTAAAATTTAAAAGTATAAAACCAACTTTTGATTAGGCTCAAATTATGTCAACTAGTTAGAAAAAAATATTATAATGTCAAAGAGTTGGCCAAAGCTCACCACCTTACGATTCCTTGGACCCATGCCAAGAATCTGACTTTTCCGCCGTTAGCAGGCGACAAAACCAGCTGCCACCTTCAAATTATTACAAGTGACACACCCATCGTGGAAAGATATGAGTCAACAACACCCCCCCCAATAATCTTCCTTGATAATCCTTCTATTAATCAATCCACATGCGCTGATTCTCATACACATCGGATCCCATCTTTGCCTTTAAATAACCAATCAAACAAATCCAAGGCAACCCATCAGTGTCATCACATCACCGATTCTGTATATACTTCTTGTTTCTCCCTGGTTTTCTCTCGTTTTCAGCCGACCCATTTGGATTCCATTGCATCTTTCTTATGGCTTCTCTCAGTTTTTCTTCCGCTGCATTAAACCCCTCCCGGCCGGGACTTCCGGCAGTGTCGCAGGCACAGTTTGGCTCGGCCCAGTAGAGTTGGGTTTAGGGTCTCTGCTTCTGAGGGTCAGGCTGAGCCTGATCTCAGTGTCACTGTCAATGGATTGAATATGCCTAATCCTTTTGTTATTGGGTCCGGTCCCCCGGGACCAATTATACCGTCATGAAGAGGGCCTTTGATGAAGGTTGGGGTGCTGTAATCGCCAAAACGGTGAGTTTCCGCCTTCAATATAGTGTTTGGTTGCTGGGAAAACATAGAGAATTTAAAATTTAAAGTTCTTGATTATTTGTAATAAGGAGTCTCTGTTCAGTGGAGGTCAAACCCTTGATGAAAATTGATTTGAAAGCTGATCAGGGTGATAGCTTTGGTTGTTGAGCTGTCTTTGGTTTCTATTTTTTTGTCATGTAGATCCAGTTATAAACTATTACTGTAGAATTGGTTACTTAGAATTCTAATGCATACTAAGGCACTGTTTTAGTGATCTGTCTTTAGTAAGAAATTTGAGCTTCATTAACAGATTCAATTGGGTAATTCAATTCACTTCACTGCCGGCCAAATCAAGTGAAAAGAACTGTCACATATACATGCCTTAAGATTTTAGATCAATCCTTGATTTTCTCAAAATATGCATTGTTAATTTGTCACACAGGGTTGAGAATTGGAACTTATGGAAAGATCCAATTGGCCAATGCATTGTGTTCTTAGTGTATTCTGATGTGTCTGTTTTCAACTATGTTATACTGAGTTATATTGGGAATAACTACAGTATGATTTGAGTGGATCCATAGAACCATGTTCCTAGAAATGCACTGTGATTGATTGCTCGAGGTAGGATGGAGAGTAGTTGGATGAAAAGGAGGGAGGTATTAACCCAGACTGCTATAGTGGTGATTACAGGAGTGTTAGTTGTTTGCTATGGAGATGGATATGGTTTTGGGAGGAGTTGATGGGGATACCCTGAACCCACTATTATATAGTTTCAGTCTCATAAAGTTTGGATAAAGTCCTAATACACATTTGTTTGAATGCTCTAAATCTCTGATGAGTTGCAATATTGATTTAAGGAATTTAACTATGCCTGAGCTAGTTGGGAAGCGTTATAAATTTGAACATATTGGTATCATTTTAAATGAAGTATTTGTAGCTTATTTCTAAAATTATTAACAATCTTTTGTTAATCCCTTGTCATAAGAGCTGTCAATGTATTCTCCCTGATCTGTACTGGTGGGCTGTCTAGGATGGTGTTCCTTCTTTTTCTTTCTTTTCTTCTTCCACTTTTTCAACTTCAGACTAGTTCTGTATATTTTCAAGCAGAGGGATTACTACCTCCCCGAGAGATTTTGATCCTCAAGCCTCTTTCTATATGGAGGAACACCTAACACCTGGTGTTTTTCCTGAGAAGGATTTTGGTCCTCAAGCCTAGGATATATGATGTCCCCACAAATTAATTAGAAAATTAATTTGTTATGAAGAACTTTCGTACAAAGGAACTGCGGGCGTCTCTACCTGAGAAGGATTTTTGTCCTCTGTGCATCGTTTTTCATGAAGGAGTCCCTGTGTCGCTTTGCTTCCCTGAAAAGGGATGTTGGTACACAAGTCTCTTCAACCATAATATTTCTGGATGTATCCACTGATTCCATACATATTTAAAGCATTTTGAGGATGATGAAGCTCCTTTAGACTTTTTGGCTTCGCTAAAGATGTTCCAAATTGGTTAAAGAAAGGACTGCCTGAAAAACCTACTTTTTGCTAGATCTTGGTTCTCTATTCATTATCTTTAGATTAAAGGGTAAATGTCCTGTTTTTGTAAAAGTTAAATCTCTAGCACTGTGTTGGAAGTTTGTTTTCCAGTAATGACTCATTCTCTGTATAGTTTATTGTTAATTTATTTTTCTCTGTGGTTATACCTTTTGGATTTGTCCTCTATGCTTTAGAACCTTTTGTTATTATAAAACTTCTTTTTAAATGTGGTGCTGCAGACAAATTAGTATCAAACAAAAAAAAAGCCAACTCTAAGTAGTTTAAATTGATTGAAGTTATTAGTATCCTTCACCCTTTGTTCTGCTATTGGGATTTTCATGTTCACCAAGAATCATGTTAGACCAGATTGTGCAAAAACAACAAGAAGGAAGTACAACTGGGAGCATATTAGAATAACGCTAGGCTCATGTTAGTACGATTCCTTCTTATCTGGTGTTACAAGAAGGTCATGTACTGATCTGACTGGGGAAGCCACACAGTATCACACCAATAGTTGTTATATGATTCCATCCTAGGTTCGAGCCACCTTTTTGCAATTTATTCCTCATTTGTTGATTTAAAAGTCCATGGAGGACACTATTTGGTTTCTTTGACTCTCCACGTATGGGTATGTGGCTGCACGTGAGGGAGGAAGTTAAAGCATGATATTCAAATTAAACCCAAATCCTACAAGTTTGAGCTTTTAGGAGAGTTGGTCGTTTAACAGTAATATTACTTGTCTCTTGACCTAGAAATATTGTGTATTTCTAGGTGTCTACTTCTGGATGCTGTGAAGCTAAATTAATCCAATGGTAGTAAGTTGAGAGCTAAGTCCTAGGTAGGTGGATTGGCAATCATAAAATTGAACTCTTATAGTTTGAGAACTGACTACCCTATACCATTAAACTGTTAAAATTAACCTGAAAAGTTTCTTTTCTTATTGTCAATTTTCAGTATCATTATGTGCTTGATGTTGTTTCACCAATTTATATTAGCACAAAATTTGACAGGAGTCAGAAAGATGTTTTATCTACATATTCCCATGCAGAAGGCAAGGCTTCTGATCTCAAATTTTATTTTCTAGGTGTTTCTGAGGCTGATCAAAGCTATAAAATGTAACTCGGGGTATGCCCGGCTACTGGTAGGTGGAAATGGCTCAGCCAAAGGACCGTTATTGGGTAAAAATATTGAATCCTATATGATCGCCCTTGAAACAATGTTGAAAAATTCAAGCAATTAAAAGAAGAGTATCCTGATAGAATACTTATTGCTTCTTAATCGCGGAGGAATATAATAAAGCAGCCTGGGAAGAACTCATTGGATAGAGTTGAGCAAACTGGAGTTGTGAGACATCACTTCTTTTGCTGCCTAGTCTTTCTTTCTATTTAGTGAACATAATCAGTTAAAGCCGTCATCATCTAAATATTCTGACAATTTTGATATTGTTGTGTAGGATGCCTTTGAGATCAAACCTTTTCATGTCCCTGGTATGCCAGGAGCGAAAATGGTGCTGCAGTTGGGCAAGATTGTGCTTTGTTGGAGGAGATTTGTGGATGGATAATGCAAAAAGCCACTGTTCCAGTGGGGCAAAATGACTTAACATCACTGACATTATACAGGTTGGGTTGCTATTCCATTTCTTCTATCAGGTCATCAAGGAACCTCCTTTCAATTTTGGATGTATATATATATGAACAAGTTTAGTGCTGGTATTTTTTTACAGCTGAAACACCTTTGGCCATAAATGCAGAAACTATCTCCACTTTAATTTAACTCTAGGAATCCTCCCTCCCTATGCCCTGCCTTTTTGAAACTCGTAACACCCACCCCATGAACTAGGCATGATGGGCAGTTTAGTGCATACCTAATGCATGAGAAGCTTGTTTAATAATTAAATCTCTGGGTGGCATGCAGAAAAAAATATAATGCCCATCATGGGTCAAGGTAACTTCTTCTTATGCATCCACTTAGATTGGTGATGGTTGATTAGTGTCCCTTGTTCTATTAGGATGAATGGGAAAATATTTGGAAGTTATTTGAGGATCTAAATATATATAGTTGTCACCATGTCTGAGAGAAGCCATTAGGAAATGTGGATTGTATTGCCAAGAAAGGTATTAAATATAGATTCAAGAATTTGGTTGTCAAACTTCTCTAAAGATGTTATAAATAATAGCTTGGAAGATTACCATGGATTCATCCTAATCGCTTTTGTACGCTTAGTGTTGTGTAGTTTCCTCATAAAAAAGAAGAAAAAACAAAAGAAATGTCATTAAGAGGTTCCTGAAATCGGAGCTATGATTATATCAACCAACAGGCACCTCTCTAGCTTGTATGTTACATTTCTGAAGGAAGCAATACAAAACAAAGGTGGAATACCTTAGGTGGCTGCTCTTTTTTCCAACAAATCATCCCCACCAAATGTGGTTTGGCACTTATGCTCTTCCTTCAAGGCTTCTTACTTCTTGTCATTCCTTTGGAGATAGAGTTGTCTTTTTCAGCGGATTTTCTAACAATTTATCAAACATAACAAGTTTTGGATGATATGTTATAAGATGTACCTTCTTGCCATCTTTTTCTTCTTTCTTTTTTGAGGAATCAGCGTTTTACCGTTAGATGTTTTTATATGATATACTTCTTTCTTTGAAGCATCAACATGTACTTGAATTTTTTACTTATGACTAACTTCTCTTGTACAGCCAGCTGTGGGTGGCTCTGAAATCAGGATGAGGGGTGGCTGCTATTAACACAATCATGAGTGTCATGGGACTGGGGATCCTGTAAAACCCACGCCCCTGAGCCATGTGTTGAGGGGTTAGCATTTTACGTTGTGCAACATAGTTTGCATTGACACATTTGTCATCCTGTAAAACTTCATATGCTAAATTTTGTTATCAGATACTCCACTCCTGGGGGCTATTCTTGCAAGGCAGTCCATCCCATAGCACTGGGAAAAGTGATGAGCATTGCAAAAATGATGAAGTCAGAATTTGGTGAGGGCTACTCTCTCTCTGGTATTGGAGGTGTTGAGACAGGTGGTGATGCTGCTGAATTTATTCTCCTTGGAGCAAATACTGTTCAGGTAGGATCATAAAAAGATTCCTTTTTTCCTCCTCTAAATCAATCAATTTGGTACTTGTACATATTGTTCTTTAAAATGGGTAGAAGTAGCAGTTAACAGTTGTTGGGAAAGCTTATGGCCCAATTGGGGTCTCAAGATGCCTTTGGACATAGACCTTTTTAGGTGAAGCCTCTTGACCGAGAACCCGTAGCTGTATTATAACCTAAAACAAGAAGTTGTGGCCTTGTTTGGTTCCTATTTTTTGAAACTGTTCTTGAGAACAGTTTTGAAAACATAGAGAACACTATTTTGATGTTCTTTGAAAACTTTTCTTGTTTTCTGAATTTAGTGTTTTCTGTGTTTTTTGTGTTTTCAGAACAAAAAAAAAGGGAACCCAACTCCATGTTTTCCTTGTTTTCCTTGTTTCCTTGTTTTTAAGAACAAAAAACAGTTTTCAAAAAACAGGAACCAAACATGCCCTATATTTTTGCTCTTTGCACTTCCTTTGTTCAGCCAGGGATTGACTTGACGATATTTTGACTAACATAATTGAAGTTCTAGTTTGAATATCATTCTAAGCATGCTGGATATGCATGTAACAAAAAAGGCATCAGCTTGAGGATAGATGTAAAAGTAGTCATGTCTTGGCAGTATGTATCTTCTAGATAAATCTGTAGGTGTTTTTCATACTTTATGTACTTTGGGCATTTATAAGAAGCTAGGAGATGTAACTCTTAATCTTTGTTCAGCCTTTTACCTTCTTTCTTTCTTATTAGTTTAAATAAATATCAGAAACACAAACCAACTAAGAAGCATTATATTTAGATTTTGTGTTATAAGTTTGAACACTTACTTTTATTCCAGCAATAAAATAATTGGAAGTTGTTTGTGGGTCATCAAAATGTTCCTGTAAATATTGTTGCATTCAAATAGTTAGGAATACTTTTCTTGCGAGGGGCATCATTGTTCATGGTCTCGATACTGCTTCAGTTCTTGCCAGACAGATGCTGGAATACTTCTAGCATCAGAAGCAGTTCAGAAATAGTGTCATTGTCGATAGACCATGCTTTCTATAATGGTTCTTTTCAAAAGAAAGTTTTTGTCTTCTAAAAGCTACAACACCAAATATGGTCCATGTTATTGGCATAAGTGTTGTGCTAGCATCAGACATTACAAATATAAGTTTTCATGATTACCGTAAGGTCTAATTTCTTCCAATCGTGTTTGTAAATTCTCTGTTCGGTAATCCTTTTTTTATCCATTTTTACTAGCAATTCAGTGCTTAGTAGGCTGATAAATGGGTCTGCAAAGTATCAATAATAGTGGCAATGATCAGAAGTTCTGTAGAGGCACAAAAATGTTCATACGATTTCAGGTGGTGTTGCTGGTTATTCTAGGAGCACACTATTTTCTTCCATTTAAAATTCCTATATTTTGAGATATTTCTTTTACACTTTCTTGGAAAGTGATTTACTTTTTTTTGTTATTTCTTTTTTTCTTTTCCTCAAGGTAGAGATGTACTTTGGATATAACTATAACTATATATTGTTGTCAAAAAATGTTCTCTTTCTAAAAAACTACTATATTGGTACATCATTTGAGTGTTTTTATTGCTGAATATAAAACTGCCTTTGTCCTTCACTCAATAGTATGCACTGGTGTTATGGATGTACAGGTTATGGGCCCTGCAAATAAACCTGCCTGAGCGACAGAGTTCATGAAATGCACAATTTCGACGTATAGAAATATTTCAGAGGGTATGGATGTATTTGAAAGTAGGTCTCTATTTGGTTCTTTGTTGAAAATTGTTCTTGAGAACAGTTTTTGAAAACATAGAGAATAGGTCATCTCTGCTACATTCGAAACTATTCTTATTCTCTCGATGAAGGTTCTGAGTTTTTCTGAACATTAAAAACAGGGAACCAAATGTGTTCTTTCCTATTTTCTCTCCTTTGTTTTTGAGAATATAAAACAGTTTTCAAAAATAGAAACCAAACATGTCTAAGAATTCTCTGAATGTCAAATTTTTAACAAATTTGAAGAAGTGCTGGACCTGGACTTGAACTATATCCCTTTTTTTTTTCTCCAGGGCTTCCCTTGAATACTTTACGACACACACAGATTTGGTACAGAGGCAGCAAGAGGCGATTCGACAGAGGAAAGCAATCAAGAAAGGGTTGCAGTCAGACAAAGACTGGACGGGAGATGGCTTCGTGAAGGAAAGTGAGAGCATGGTTTTAACTGAAGCCTCTTTCTACTTTGGTAGATCTTCTCCTTTCATGTTTAAAATAATGTGGCTTAGCTTTCTGTCTGTAAAAACTTAGGATACAGAACTCAACTCTAGCCGTTGGAAAATCTTTCTTGGATTTTTCCAGTAGGTTGAAGAAAGTTATGACTGAAGAATAATCGAACGCCTTATGGCACAAATAGGCTTTTAGGTAAAAATCCCATTTAATGGGCAGTTTAAGGATTGATTTGGCCTAGAATGGCCAGAACATATTTTACTCATTTGAATTGACATCTGAATTACCTAGTTTACATGTTAACGAAAAAAAGCTAGGAGATAATAAAACAACTTATTATATGCTACTTCTTGTTCAATATGCTTCTTGACTAGCTCAAAACTTATATCATCAGACTACAAAACTACGAAAACTTAGTCATCCCTGTACTGGTCCATTTCATTGCAATAGGCAACCCAAGCTCCTAAAAACTTCCATGTAAAAACATTACATATTCAGGTACCAAAAGATACAGAAACAAGAAGTTCACAAAGAAGGGTCATAAAGCAATAACGAACTTTTTATCTTCCTATGTCCTCTGGCAATGGCTACGGTTACAGAATACGGTTACCTGAATGACGGGACCAGTTCCACCCTCATTCAGTTCTTTCTCCTACAAAACAAGGGCCATTTAAAATAATCAGCATTCATGTTTGTTTTAGAAGCTGTGATATAGAAGATGCAGATGTCTTAGTTCTGCCTATGATTTGATATTTGAATTGTTCTTATCTTGGATGGTTGCTGTTGATTGTTATACCTTTGTTCACATGGAAAACATTAGTTAGTGAAAGAAGCTCCTGATGCTCAAATACCTTTCTAATAACATAATCATCCAATTCAGATAGTTTATACTTTCTAATTAAATAAAAATCTCCTTCTTGCATTACATTTTGCGCACGAAGATAAGAATAATTCAGAGTACTTTATGAGAAACAAATTGAGATATGAAGAATATCTTGAATCTTCTAGGAAAACTATATGTTATGGTACTATTTCACTTATTTGAAAATTGAAGATTAAAGACTGAACCTAGGCCAGATCCCTAATTTAAAATATCGATAAAACAAAATATTTGCAAAGGGTCCAACAAACCTAGGGACCTCTCAGTGCAAACTTTGGCAGACAATCATACGTAGATCTAAAGAATTAGCCTAATTACACCCTGATCAGGTCGGGTGGGGCTGCTATTTTATTGGCAAAAAAACTGTGCCAAATTTAAATTTACAAATTTCACCCGTCTGGAATCACAACCTGCAACCATATACGGTAAGATACCGAACTTCAGACCGGCGCTTTTTCGGCGCTCGCACTTGGGCTTATTTATCCTTTATCAAATGTTTTGCCATTTTTATAAAATATTTCTTTAAATCTAGGGACCTAACCTTGGTTTCAAGTCTTTCGATCATAATTTTTAAAATAAATTGAAATTGGCACCCCATAATATAGTTTTCCAATCCTACATGTTTTTAACTTCCTAGACAGATATTTGTTTTTAAACAAATTATTTTCCCAAAAGTGTTGTAGAAGGAGAAATTCTAAACTTACCTGAAGATAATGTCAGATTGAGATGGCTCAAGTTGGGTCTCAGTGAGTTCCTTAAGTTGTGATTGCATGCTATTAATGAAAGCCAATGTTTGTTGTTGTGGTTCTTCCATGGCTTCTTTCAGTTTGGTCAGTGTTGTGCAATATGCTTCCTGTCCATTTCACCACTCTTATCATTAGTAGAAGACCACAAGAATGAAGAAAAATTAGTATTACCCGACCAGAATCTCCCATGCCTCGCGATAATGGCGCTTGTCGAACTGACCCGGTCATCCATGATTATAAAAAAAATGAAGAAAATGAAACCCTAAAGCAACCCAGATAAAAAAGAAAGAAAGAAAGAAAAGTTCATCTTACTTAAAGATTTTAGTGAGAAATCTCATAAGATTATATTTGGTTTTTGTAGATTTTGAACACATATAAGAGGCAAGGAAAAAAGATGAAATAAAGGGTTATCATTGAATAAACCATTATGGGTATATTTTGATATTTCAGTTTTCAAACACAATTTTGTTTGAATAATTCAAATTTTGTTTTCAAAAACTGTTTTTGTAAAATATTATTTTTGAAAATTATTTTTTCTTCAATCGAGTTGATTTTTTTGACATGAAAGTTTCCTCGGTACTTCGAAAATAGGACTTTGATGAAAGGAAAGCAAATAAGGGCTTCTTTGGTTCTGTTCTGAAAAACAAGTTATTTTTTTATTCTGAAAAACATAAATAACATAACAAAATATTATATTTAAACAACATGAACAATTTTTAAAAAACATAAAAATAGTGTTCTCAGTATTTTCAAAAACTGTTTTTAAGAACGATTTCAAAAACAGGAACCAAGACCTAAGTTTCGTGAGTTTTAGACGGAAATAATTTTTTTAAGAAAAAATAATTATTGTGATGGTTAAATAAGTTAATTGCCAGAAATAGTGCGATAATCTGTTATCGTGGAAAGCGTGAGTGGAAATATAAAATTAACCATCTTAATTGGGCTTAGCTAAAGCCACATTAGTGAATGATAGCCAGTAGAACTGTCGAATATCGTGCTCAGATGATAATTGAGTTTAAATATTGGCTTTATTATATTAAAGCGCCAGCCGTTATCAATTTGATAATTTATGAATTCGATTTCTGATGTAGTGAGACGGTATTACGTATTATTCGTCTTTTAATTCGATTTTAGTAATTTAATAGTTTTGTTTGAAAAAAAATTATTCACTATAAAAGCTGAGTTTCCTTCTTGAATATTCATCCACAGCTCCGCCAACTACCCACATCAAAAAAAAATAAAAAATAAAAAAGAATAATTCATAAGTAAAAAACGGAAAAACAGTCCTAAAGAAGTAAAGGGCTGCAAAATAAAAATTGCCAAAAGAAGTGAAAGGAACAAAAAGAAAAAAGAAAATTCCCCTGCATGTCTGTATTTCTATGACTCATGAGAGTGAGAGTAATAAAGACAGCTGTGTGAGTGTGCTATACCACAAATCCATTACTTATGCATGCATGCAGCCATCCATATTCACAACTGAAAATTTTAAAAATATAAAAACTTAATTAGTGAGTGAATTATTGTGCTTTTTATTTCCATTTCAGTACAATACTGTTGCACATAATATTTCAATTTAATATAAAATAAATATTCTTTGTAAAACAATTGGCTAATATATATATATATATATATATATATATATATATATATATATGTGCGAAAAAAATAATTAGGCACAATAAAGAAGTATATCCCATTGTTAATGAGGTTTTTAAAGGGTTAGGCGGGACATAAGGAGATGATCAAGTTCGAGTCTCTATCGGAAGAATGGTACAAATGTAATGCATAGTGATTAGATGTAAAAAATATATATATATATGCGGTGCGTGTCGAGAGTGTTTAAAGGTAAGACCTTCAATCTCGAACAAAGAAAAGAAAACATGAAAAGTGTGAATTAATAAAAAGAACAAAAAGATGTAAATGATAATAAATTTCTTATTATCATGTTCATATTCATGTTGTTTCTATTAGATTGGTGGTGGCATCGAAGGGGATAATTTTAATAATAACAGTTAAAAAAACTATTATAATTAAAAAATTCAAATTGTAATCTCATGATTGAATTACTTAAACATAGTCATAAGAGATATAAAAAATTTCATGGTAAGATATTGTGGAAATAATAATAATAATAAAAAAAAGTAAAAACCCATTTCCACCACAAAAATACTAAAAACTTATAAAAAATTTAGAGGCGTATTTGGTTATAGTTTTTATTATTTTTGTTAGAAAATAATAAATAGAGCAGAGAAATACGGAGAACATGTTTAGTTTTTTTTTTTTTTTTTTCCTATTTGAACACGAAGAACATAGAAAATATTAAATTTAAAAAACAAGAACATTTTACGAGAGAATATCAAAATGATATTTTGTTGTTTTTTAAATAGTTCTTCTCAATAACAGTTTTAAAAACATGAACCGAGAAGATGTTGAAGTAAGAGATAGATTAAGAACAAAAGGGGAAACATGGAGTCAATTAATTTCAATTAGTGTAAAAATGGAAATAATTTATTTTAAGCATTGTAAGAATTTTTTCAACCACAGGATAAAGACACCTAAAATTTGGGAAGAAGTTTCAAGACCGAGATTTTTGTGTTAAAAATATTTATGCCTCTTTTAATTATTTTGAAAAGTATCATTTAATATACTTTTTTGGAGGTAATCTCTTAATAGATTTTGCTTATGATCAATTTTTAATGGTGGTAGTATTTTCCAGTGTCCTAAAAGGCGGAAAAAGGTGTCGTCTAACCGCACTTAGGCATGATGTTTTTAGATAATGTCTCGCATTATAACAAGACTTAGAAAAAGACGATCAATGCAGTGTTGACAGCCTAATGCCCGCCTAGGCACTAGGCGCTAAAAGGCTCAAGCCTTTTTGTTCAAAGTTTTTTTTTTTTCTAAAATTATTATTTTTAAATGTTAAAAAACAATTCATAAGAAATTCAAATATAAAAATAAAAAATAAAAAATATTTTTAAAAGATTGTTACTTTTTTAAGATTAAATTTTATTTTTTAAACAAAAAAAATGATGATGAGATAGAGAATGATATGTTACCACCTAAAAAAAGTTCTAGAAATGCTCAAGTTGAAATTAAGGATCCTGAAGAAAATGATTTTGTATCGGATGATGAGATAGATGAATATGTAGATATTGAATTGGAGTCCAATAAATAATTAGACAAAAGTTAGATTATGGTAATAGCTAAAATATATATCAATATAGGAATTATCAGGTGTTTGTAGGTATGTAATATATATGTTTTGAAATTAATCTATTATTGGAAACTTGGAGAACATAGTGCATAAATCTATTATAATCATTACATGTTAATTCATATTTTATTACACATACAAAGATAATATAGACTTATATATATTTTAATATTTAAAATATATGAATTATTTTGTTATTTAGTAACCTTATAGTAATTAAAATAATTATATAATTGTTAAATGTCTTTCATGCCCTAGACTCGTAAAGCACAAGACTCGACCTTGCCGCCTTACGACGCCTCACGCCTTTTAGAACATTGGTATTTTCTTTCCCACCTTAATCATCCCATTGACCGATGTTTTTTTTTTTTTTTTGATTTAATTATTTTTATTTAAAAAATTATACAAATGTAATAATAATTTTAAAATTAGATACTACATAAAGAATTTTTTTGACAACTAAGCAATTTAAGTTACAACTTAGTAAGTTGTCCCTTATAGAGGCTTATTTTAAAACATAAAAACTAGGTCCATTTTATTTTCTACTTCTCAAATACTAAATATTTGTTCTATAAAACATTAAAGAGAATAATTTTAAAGTAGTCTTAAGAACTGGTTTTGAATTGTTATGAAACAAAGGGCATAGTTGGTTCTTTTTTTTTTAAACTATTTTTTTAAAACAGTTTTGAAAACATAAATAGACAAAAATGTGTTTTTCTAAAAACTCTTATTTGTTCTTTAAATTTGTGGTACTAATATTTTGGGAAAAATAATGGAAGCCAAAATATGTTTTCCTGTTTTTTTGTTTTGTTTTTGAACAGAACGGTTTTTTAAAACAGTAGCAAGAATACCCAAAACCTCTATTTCAATAATATAATTAAGACTTGTCAACAACCCAATGGAAGAACTTTAGCTTATAAAATCTTTGAAAAAAAAGGTCATGAATCTAATCATATATCATGTGTAATCTGGACTCAAACTCCAGTATATAAGCGTGGATTATTGGTTAATTTCTAAATCACACCTTTGACTGTTATGAATCAACTCTTCAACTAGGGTTTCTTTTTCTTCTTTTTCTTCTTCATTGTTCTTGTTGAAGAACAAAAATAAGAGAAAAAAAGGAAACATGTTTGGTTCATGTTTTTTAACAGTTTGAAAACATCGAGAACATCATTTTAGTGTTCTCTAAATTTTTTTCTTGTTTTCTAACTTTAGGGTTTTCTATGTTTTTCAGAACAACAAAACAACGGAACCGAACGTGTTTCCTGTATTTTCTTTGTTTTTCAAAACAAAGTGGTACTAAACAGGCTCAGTTTTATTTATTTATTTTAATTTTTAACAAATTGTTGGTAGGGAAGTTACCATGAAGTGGTCTAGCTCTGACTGGTAATACATGCCAACTTGGGTTGATTATGTCTCTTCTTCTCATCACTCCCATGACTTCTTCAGGGTTTCCATTTATATTTTGCTAAACCCACACAAAATAATATTAAAAGAAAAAGAAAAGAGAAATGGAATCACTCTTATGTTGTAGAAATGCTCATGAAATATCCATTTTCAGCAGAATAGAAAAAGTAAATGCTAATATTAATCTCAAATATAGAAAAATTATGGGGGAAATGAAAAGAGAGAGTAGTGTTTCTTTTGGGTTACATATAAAAATATCTTTGATTTTACATAAAATTACATTTTAAATGAATTAAATCATGTTTGAAAAGTAAAAGACAAAAGAGTTTTATGTAATGTAATTAGTTTTTTTTCTTTTCTTTTTTTTTTTGTTTTGATATTTATATGTAAAGGTTGTTCATCAAATCCACATCCTGATCTTAGAAACTTGGTTCCTTTTAAGCATGCATAGAGACAGAGAGAAACACACACAAGGTGCAGCTAATTCCTTTGGCAAAAATATTAGAGGATGGAGAAAGATAGGAAAACCTTCAAGCAGTAAACAAGAGAGAGAGAATAGAGAGAGAGAGAGAGAGAAATACAGAGAGAGAGAGAGAGAGAGAGACCTTCAAGCAGTCCAAGTGAGCTTCAACCAAAAACCCATAAAGAGGATGGCAAGAGATTCTCCTCTTCAGCATCTTCCTTTCTTCTTCATCTTCATCTTCTTCTTCTTCTTCTTCTTCTTCTGATCTTTCTTCTCCATCGCAAACCATCTCCCCATTCTCATCACTCTTCATATCTATCTGCTTTCAAAAAAACAAAACCCTACAGAAACAAATCCCTCCTCTCATGAGAGAGTGCACTTTTTATTCACAAGCGATAAGCATGAAAGAATACAAAGGGGTACAAACAAATGGGATAAACCCACACTCCCTTTTCTTTGGAAGTAACCAATTGGCCCCATATCCATGCATGCATGCATGCATCCATGCTTTTATTTTATGATGAATCATGAATGGGGGCATGATCAGCTTGGGGTCAAAATTACCTTTTTATTCAAAAAAAAAAAAAAAATTATTGTTTTTAAGCCACTTTTGAAATTATTGTTCCCCTTTTATGCCATGTAAGAAATACGTTGAATTTTTTTTAAAATTTTTTTAATACAAGTTTACAACTTTTATATTAAATTTAAAGAAAAAAACCTAATCATCCACTTTTACATGGTATTTTTGAACGAAAGTTTTAAAAGTTACTTAAAATTAATATTTTGTTTTATAAAAGGATTATTTTGAACCCAAATTCTAGGGGCATCCCCACAATAACACCCATCAAACACTTCACCTACTTTTTGCTTCATCTCTTTACTTGTCTTTTATGAGCAGTAACTCCTCATGGGGTTTCTCCAACAATGGGAATGCTCTGTTTGTACATCCACTCAATATTTTCCTCTGTTTTTAGTTCTGCCTTTCTTTTCTCTCTCTCACTCTCTTTTTGTACTGCTTATTCTCTGTCTCTCTCTTTTTCAGTAATGCAACAAATTTCAAAATTCGTGACTGTTCAAAGTGGGGGCTTCTCTTTATTCTCTCACTTCTTCTTGTTAAAGGGACTGTTGATGTACTACTGTTCATTTCCTCTTGTTTTGATCGTTCTTTTCATTTTTTATGTTCAATGAATGAATGCCTGAACATTGGAATCTTGCTCTCGCTTGCCATTTTGGAAATCTAAAAAGCTATCTCTTTGGCCTTACAGTACTGATAACGAAAGCAAATTTTCATTTCAGAAAATGAAAATAACAACTCTATTTCAAAAACGCTTTCATTGCTTTCAATGATTAAAGTGCTCACAACTCCACTCCTCTTTATACCGGTATCTTTGTAAATCATTTTCAAAATGCTTTATTTCAGAATGCAATTTTGGGGTTTTATAACATTACCAAGATATTTTTGATAAACATATTATATACTAAAAAATCAGCTGTCAACAGTTGTTCTGCTCATGCAACATGTGGCCAACAGTTGTTGAGAGAGAGAGAGAGAGAGAGAGATGGGAGTGAATAACAAGGACAGATTGTGGAGTACCCCTTCATCATAAGACCTTATCCACAGAGGAAATGGGAGTAAAAAACAAGGGCAGGCTGTTTTGTACCTTGAGGGTTTGAGAGAGAAAATAGAGAATTAGGAGAAAAAAAAGAGGCATGTTTATGAAGTTTTTATTTTTTTTCCTTGGAAAAAGTGGAAAGTTAAAGTGTAAAACATGATATTTATGTTAAACCCAAATCGTATGAGCTTAAACTTTAAAGAGAGTTGATCGTTTAACATGATATCAGATCTTGGTCTAAGCGCAGGTCATGGGTTCGAAACCTTTCTCTCAATTTGAATATTTATCCCCATTAGTGTATTTAAAAGTCTATATAATATACTCTGTTTGGTTTGATCGTCTCTTAACGTAAGGGTATAAGACCGCATATGAGGAAGAGTAAATATCCTACAAGTTTAATCTTTTAGAAGAGTTGTTCCATATAGTCTTCTTTCTAAGCGGGTGCTAGTTCATTGTTGCAAACCATTTCTAGAAAATACAGCGGAGAGATAGGTCTTGCAGCAATCTGGCATTCCAAACATTATCAAATAATACTATTTTCTGTCTTATCAGAATTTGCCAACCAAAACAGAGAAAAATGAAATGAGTCCAGCAACAATGAATTTTCATTCATTTGATCATCTAAATCAAGCTGCATAGGCACATATTTTGTAAGCAAATTAAGAGAAAATTTCATATGGTATATACCATACCAACCTCTACAAGAGCAGCATGAGGAATGTTGAGAGCTACCGGAGGCTCACGACAATTCTTATCCAGAAAAACATAGTTCATGATCAAAGAATCTCTTCAAGAAAGCTCGATCCATCGCGTACTTTCAAATGCGACTGTCCCAAGAAATATGCAGTACCACTCTCCCTCGCATCCACTAGTTCTTGGAGCTCAGCCCTGACAGACACCTGCATTTTCGGGTTCTCTGGAGGCAATATGAATCTGACCTTTCTTCTTGTGACAGGAGCAGATACAATCTCAATTGAATCACAAGAAAAGAAGGATTCTCTGATTTCACTGTTGAAAATGGAGGCCAAATTTGAGTTTGTTTCAGGGATGGGAGCAAGCAATAAATTTCCATGGCACTGGATTTCCAACAACTATCATTCTGCCTTCAGGGGAAGTCAAGGATTCTGAATTATTTTCCTCCAAAGCAATGAATTCCCCGATGGAACGTATGATCTGATCCTCAAAATCATCTGTATCCCTTATGTTATCGCAGTATCCATATCTTACAATGCATCCGATGTACGCCCAGTCCTTTGAGCTGACCTTCCTGAGGTCCTCTGCTTTGGGGACACAGGGAACTGGTAAGGACTTGAATGACACAAAGATCAGCAGTTGGTGATATGCAGGAAGATTTGTTATGAAGTGGGAGAAAAAAGCTGGGATCCCCGTCACAATATCAGAGTAGATGAAGCCGATTCCAGGGACTCTGGAAACTCCAAGGCCCGGGCTCATCTCTGTAATCCATTCAGTGGGAACCTTGTTCTGTAAATCAAACTCATACTTCTTCATGGTTCCATAGTGCCATGAAAGCATGATTGTCATGGAAAATGCAAAGAGAACAGCTAAATACCAAGCTCCCCTGTGAAAGTTTGACATACATGCTGACAGATATATGATCTCAACCGAGCTGAAACATAATAAAAATCCTGCAGAGATAAAAAGACTCTTCTCCCAGCATAATGTGATTACGAGCGACATCAGACAAGTGGTTACCAGCATTCCAGAAATTATAGCCAGACCTGCAGGGTAATGAATCAGAGTTTATGAAATACAACCATGTCCCAGGCATTTTGTTGCCTATAAATAATTCTAAGGCAAAATTATGATACTAAATCCTATCATAGATTCATTGCACACCAATATCCTCCTTATCTAGAGTTTTGTAATGTTTCTCAACTTATTCATGGTTTCATTATTACTGCTTGAATTTCAAGTCAGCGTAATACTCTCAAATCCCAAAATTTATTATTAGAGATGACGATGGTATCATTATTAAGATGGTAGGAAACAAACATTTAGGTAATGCTTCGGTAATTACTATAGAATGTGTGGTTTTGAGAGATGGGGTTTTAGCAACTACTAATTATGGTTTTTCAAACCTGGAGATTGAAGGGGACTCTAAGGTAATTATTGATGGTTATAACCAAAAAAAGTAGTTTACCTGGTTCAATCAATATTCTAATGGAGGATATTTGGAGGCTTGCTTAGAATCTAAATATTTATCATTGTTGTCATATTTATAGGGAAGTGAACAAAACAACAGATTGTTTATCTAAGAAAGGTATTTGCAATATTGACTCAAATATTTGGTAGTCAGATTTTCCTAGAGATGTTAAAAAATTTGCTTTTGAAGATTATTGTGAATCTTCTTTTAATCTTATTAATAAAGTTCATCGTAGTCTGTTACTGCTCCCCAAAAATAAACCCCAAAATTTATAGAGCCTGTATAACCTTTGAAAGAGAGGGAGGCTTGAGTTAGAACCTACCTGTTGCATTTCCAATTCGCGTAATGTCTTGGAAAGCTATCACAATGCCAAGGCTGAGAATCATCAACAACCAGTTGACATCAGGAATATAAATTCGCCCGTTTATCTTATCTGATGTATGAATAACTTTTACTCTGGGAAAGCAACCGAGGGCCAGGCACTGGTTTATAACAGAGAAACTGGCAGTGATGGTTGCTTGGCTTCCAACAGCAGAAGCAAGAAGAGATAACAATACGACAACATGGCGAAGAAAGGCCCCTGCACTTGGCATGTATCACATAAATGAGAAATATAAATTCCCAGGCGAGACAGCTGCATGAACAAACAGAAATCAAGAAACATCTTTACCAGGAGCCGTTTCACTGAGATACAACATCTTCTTAAACCACGAGCCAGTTTTGGAGATAAACGCCTTGACCCGCATAACATAAAATAAAGGTACGTTAAAATCAAGCAGACAAAAGTAATCTGCAGAAGGGAATATAGTGAACTAGTTTATGAAGCTGTAAAGGACACATCACTTTCTTTTTTTTTTTTTTTTGGGTGAATGGAAACCAGGGATGAGAAATATTTGAGCTCTATTAAGCGAAGAACTACAATAATCTTCAAAACCAATTTTTTATTCTCTAGGAAAGTTTGACCACTGAAACATTAAATTAATACTACCAATGGCTCTTAGGCTGAAGCAATCTGCTACTCTATTTTGGCTACCTATAAATATGACTACGTTTATAGATGTTCAAGCTTTCTGAGAGTTCAGTATTATCATTGGTAAAATCAATCTGGAACTAGGTAAAATTACTTTTTTTGTTATAGCAGGTTTATATAATAACTTTGAGTCTCTTCGATTAACAGTAGAACAACATGAGCAATGCTAATTTACCTTCAATGATTTCTTTGAGAAATGGCCAAGATTCGCAAACATAGCCTCCGATCCTGTATAAGATTTAGTGTCACAAGAATCAATCAGTAAAATGGCTATTTCAAAATACTAGTCCTCTGGTATAAATGCATAGAACAGTAAAAAGACCGAGAAAATTGCTCAAGCAGAATAGAATGAGTAGTACATGCTAACCTGCTACAGATAGAAGGATGCTGCCTAGTGATCTCCAACCTTGATGGTCAATGTTCCTTACAAATCTGTACATGTATACTGGGGAGAGTGCATAGATGATTTGATAGTCTGAATGAAAGATATTATACAAACCGATTCCGCTGATGAAGAAGAGCCAAATAACAATGATTGGAGCGAATAAAAACCCGATCTTATGAGTCCCATAGTGTTGCAGCATGAAAAGGCATACCAATATAGCACATGCAAGGGGGACTGGAACATCTGAAGAATAGAACAGGAAAAGAATTAGTAGACCAGGAAGGAGAACAATTAATAATAATTCAATGTAAGCGAGAAGAAGTTGCATCATGGTTTGAACTTTGAAGAATCAAACTGAAAGTTTGATCTTTGAACAGACATGTACATCATCGATCGTTGTTTATACTGTGCTAAAATAGCTTCTGATATAAACTTAAAACATTGACACCAAGGAGAGAAAAAAAGAAAAGAAACGAAAACATTGAGACCTTATTGAGGCCAATATAATTTCTCAGAGAACAGAATAATACAACTCAGGGTCATCCATAAATGTACTTCTTAGGAAATGATAAAATAAATAAATAAATAAAGAGGATCATAATATATGGTAACCAATCTATAAGAAAACCTGATTTTGTTGTAGAGGACTTCCTCTTTGAAACACTGGTAGATCATCCGCTCTTTGTGAGGCAACTGGCCAAAAACACAAGATATTTAATATCTGTTCGACGGATAATAGCAATTAAGTGATCCATAATATAACATTTCTTTTACATCTAATTTTACTACAACTCTGCATTTTTTAGCTATATGTGACATTGATCGTTCAAATCCTGAGGCACAATCTCTAGCAATTCAAAGACAGGTAAACCAAGTTAAGTCAATCTAAATGGACATGAATCAAATATGATATAGGAGAATGCTTAAATTAATCAAGAAATCTATGCAAAATAAATGGAAGACTGCCAGACCAGAAATAGCTGGGGTCAGTACTCCATCGCCAATCATCATGCAAGACCCAAAAAGAGCCAAAAACAACATCAAATAGTGACTACTTCTATGTTTCAATAGCCCTTCGTGTAGTACACCTTGGTCTTAGAAGCAGGTGCACTTATGCTTTGCATAACGTCATTAGCACTTCGATCATTTTGGATGGAAGCCGACTTTGGCATGCAGCTAAAACAGTGATTCTAAAGTAAGTACCCACCCTGCATAGAAAGTAAACCAATTCTTCGGGTCATCATCCTGTTAAAATGAATCTTTCAGGCGAGTGTTGTAATAATAAGTTTACCCTCTCCATTGTCATCAGCTCTCAATACTATGAAGGCATACTTGAGCAGAGGAATGACGGTCATGGTCAAAGATATAAAGGGAAAGGCTGATGCCTCTGCTTCTGATATTATATCTCCTCTTGGAACCGACATAAATACATGTAATGGAGCGGAGTGCTCAGCTGACCATAAACTATTTACCGAAGACTTTGAAATGCCAAAACAGATAGTATGCCTCCATGTCTCTTTCTGCATTTTGACAATGTTTTTCTCAGTTATAACACATTTTGAACTAAAACTAGTTACCAAGCTATAGGAAAAAAAAAAGGAAAGGGGAAGAATGGTGAAGGTAAGGGCTGTAGTATGAAATAAAGTATATGTGGTGTTCTCTGTGTTTCAGAAAACTCTTACCGAGAATAATTTTTTAAACAAAATAAAACAAGCTCTTGGTGTTCTACATGATACAGCCCCATTCCAGATTTAGTGTTTTAATGTTACAGTATATTTAGAAACCAAAAAAAAAACAAACGGGAACCCGGATATTGTTAACTGTTATAAAATGTTTTTCTACTGATATAAACTGGCACATTATGTGAAACAGTTTTAAAAAATAAGGCAAACGTCGTCAAATATTCTATTGAATCGAGCCAACTACAAAATATATATGATACTAAGTAATTTAGGCGATAGGATAAGCACATATCTATTGACATCTATACATATTCACAATATATATATCTAGCTTTTTGACTATCAAGTGCATACTAAACACTAAGTTGTGAAACATTTTAATGGGATCCCAAATAGACACAATCTCAGAAAAGCACATCTCCCTGTAATCATGGAAAGAGCAAAGGAAACTTAGGCTTTTTGGAGCCCAAGAAATGCGGGAAAAGGAAAAAAAAATACTCAAAAAAATGATTTTAAATGTTTAGTTTGTGAAAAATATAAAATAAAATAAAAAATAATCAAAAATTTTCAAAATTGTACATATTTTAAAAATTTTCTGTTCTTATATAACAGAGAGAAATAAATAAAAATGAGTTTGAATAAACATATATAATTAATTTGTAAGTTTTAAGCGCATTTTTAATTTCTCATATTTTTCTTTGTAGTGCTTTTCGACAGTCTAAACAGGAAAAGCCCAGAAATGCATCTTCCTGAATTCCTAAAGACCCTTCTGAGAAACAAATTCTAGGTCTTTAAGCCATGCAATGAAGCACTTGTGAAGGAAGAACAAAGTTACAGAGAAATGTCAGTTTCATATTTGAGTGTGAAGTGGAAGGAAATGGAAACTGGGGCCATATTTAAATTTCTTTTGGAAACTCCCATTTTCATACAAAGTGTGGAAGAATCGAGGCAGAGTGAAAGGAAAATTTTCTGGACCTCCAACTTATTCCTTTTTCTTCTTTCCTTTCTCTCTCCACTCTTCTTTTTTTCCCTTCTTTCATCAATTTCACAATCATTTCCAAACTAATATGAAGCCTAATTACAGTACTTCAATCAATAATTTGACAATCAGAACTGATAAAAGAAGAATGAAAAGGGCTTGTGATGAGCTAAACAAATATAATTGACAGTAACTTAAACAGCAATGAATCTGATAATACCAAGGCCAGATCCCCCCAATCTGGTAATTTAAACATCAACAAGAAAACCCACAAAGTTGATACAAGACATAACTGAACCAAAAAAAAAGACCCAAAACCAAAAAAACAAACAAACCCAAGAATCAAGAACATGGTACTACAATGTAAAAATACAAATATATTCAGACCAAGAATCAAAACCCATTATTTCTTTACCTGAAATTCATGAGAGAAAGACCCAGAGCTGAGTTGAGGATGCATGGGTGGATGAACAGCCAGGCGATAACCACAAGAACATCAATTCAGATGAGGTGAACTTATAGAGGGAAGCTCAGAGGTAGAGCACATTGTAATATTCTCATTTCTTTTGGAACTAGTTTTGGATTTATCACCATTGATGAGCCAAAATCAAGTAGCTGCATTCTTGTTGTGAGTGGTTTTAAATATATACATATATGAATATAAATAAATATATATAATAGAGAAAGGGTAGGGGGGAGGGGCCGAGGGAAAGGGTAGGAGGATGGGCCTATGGTGATTTGAATAGTAAGGGATGTAAACCAAATCACATGGCTTTCCGTGTGGGATTTGGGTGATTGAGAAACAGCCCACATGTGATTGTGACATCTACACACTGAAATCTGAATCTCCCCCATTTCCCTCCCTTTTCTTTATGTACATCGTTTTCAATGGTTTCCATCTGCAGGCCTTTGAGTCTTCCTGCTGACACGTGTTTGATTGATTTAAATCCCATGTAGATTGTAGAGTAGGCACTTCTATTCAAAGATTCTCCCAGTATTTGGAGTATCGTGCTTGCAGATACGATTTAAGTTTGAAGAAAAAAAAAACATGAAGGGCTTTTGGTTTGGTAGATCCAAAATCATCTATAAACTTTGATGGCTTTTGTCAACACACCGCCCAGCCTTTGCATTGATGAATTGAAATACAGCCAGCATGGGAACTTCCACATGCGCCCTTTTTTGTTTGTTTCTGCCTTTTTTTCCCTTGATTTCCTTTGTTGTTTGTGCCTTTTTTTTTTTCCTGGATTTTCGCTTTTGCAAGAAGCACATTCAAGGCTAGAACTCATGAGCTACCGGCTCCTTCAAAGGTTGACCCACCGGGTAAACCTCTAAAGATCTTGAGTAGACTCCAACGGATGATCATAAAATTAAACTCCAAGCTTTTAAATCAATTGAGCTACTATTCAAAATTTTTTTGCTTTTTGATATAACAATTTGGGATTTTGTGGTTTACCACATAAACCTCTAATGATCCCGAGGACAATCAAATTAATAACCCATTGGATTAAACCCGGAGACCATTGGATTAAATTCAAAAGCCTTAAATCAATTTAACTACCCTTTTTGATTTTTTTTTCGCTTTTTATGTAACAATTTAGTTGTTAAGATAAAAAAAACTCATATAGGTGGACAATCACCTCATCCAAGACCATTGGATTGAATTTTAGTTCATATTACAAAGATGCTTGTTTGTAGAAAACGAAAAGGGAATAAAGAAAAATTGATTGATAGAAACGAACTTATTATTTTAGTTAAGCCACAAAGGGGATAGATTTATTAAATTTAATGAGCTGCATATTTAAAGTTTTTTTTTTTTTTTGTTGCCCGCCGTAGATGTTAGAAACAACTTACAAGCACCTTGACAACGTAGCAAATTTATAGTTTAAGCACTACAATGTCAGCCAAAATTTCTTTCTTTCTTTTCTTTTGATTTCATCTTCCAATCCCCTGTCTAATCATAGCCAGACTGTGCATTTAGTAAATACAGTTTCCATGGAATATAAATTTCAAATAACTTAAAGTATATTAGATGCATTCAAAAATTGATTCAACCATTACCCAATAACAACAATTAACTAGTAAATAAGCGAAACTAAAACCCAAATCAAATAAATCAATTCCAAAAATTCGCAGACCAAGCTGAGCTTCATGGTTGTAGATTATTGGAGATCAGATGGTTATCAATAAAGATACATATCCAAAAAAATAAAAAATCAATAAGTTAGTTTTTTTATCGCTGCTCAAACTTCTCGTCAGATAATAAAAATGGGAAAACTCTTGGGCCAATTCAGATCACTGTCAGAATGTTTTTTTTATCGGTAAAACAAAGCAAAATATATTAATAAAAGGTGAGAAAACCAGATTATCCCTAAATATACAGGAAAAAACCCGGCCTATGCAAAACAGGAGAGCAACAGAAAAAAAACCTAACACCACATAAAAACAAACTCAGAAAATGCACAAAAGAATCCTCCCTAAATCTATAAAGCCTGCCCAGGAAGCAAGAATCAGGTCAGAATGTGTATGTTGATAGAGGTTTTAATATTCTCAAATACTTACTAAAAGATTCACTTTGCAGTAATAATATTTCTTCCATACAATATGGTTATGGCACATTCTGCCTCCACACACACTTCCCCCCCATAAATGGAAACTAGTCGCCCACCCCCCCATGTCCAAAAACCTTTTTGTTTTCCCACAATAAGGAGGAGAAGGAAGGACTAAAAAGGGGGTAAAAATAAAAATTAAAAAAGAAACAAAAAAAGACAGGCAGGGTAAGCTATAAAATATACTCATCTACCTGTATAGAAGCTTTTCAATCCTGGAAGATGATATTATTGTATAATTGTCTCTCCTCATAAGCCTTTTTCCCAGTCATCTACTACTTCCTGATGATGCATCTGCTTTTAGCAAAATCTCCTTCTGCCTCTGCTGAACGGGCCTGGTAATGACAAGCTAGGTTCCAAACCAGGCACAGACTGATGATGATTCCCCCCTCGTTTTCCGGGATCCTTGGTTTTGACACAGGAGATAGATGAGCTTGAAGCTGATTCAGGCTCCAAAACATTCCATCGGTTTACAGAAGCGACAATGGGGGGTTCCTTCAGTTTCCAGGCAGATGCCTGCACATCCACAGAACCAGCTGACCACTCTTCACCACCCCAGGAACTCTCACTCCAAGCAGACTCCTTAACAACTGCTTTCTTCCATTGATTCCGGCCCTCTTTAGTGATTTCCCCTGCTGCTGCTCCTCCCCAGGCATTGGCGCCTTGTGATGCCATTGGCATGCCATTTTGAGGAACCACAACAGCACCATGATAGACTGATCCATGATCTAACCTCCTCATTGCAGTTGCTGCTCGGGCTGGATCACTAAAGACGGCAACTGCATTCTTGTCGTTCAACCAAACTAGTTCACATTCCCCACCAAACCTCAGAACCAATGCACTTACATCCGCTTCCCTCGGCAAATCAAGTAAAGAAACAACAAGCCTGGGATCCATATCTACCAAGGGATCAAAAACCGGAGGATTTAACACATTTAAGGGGGTGGAACCCTTAGCACCAAGTACACGAGCTGGGGCTTTGGATTTGGGTGTAACATGAATGATAATAAAACGCTTTGGCTCCCACCCAGCAGAGCTAACTGAAAGCTTCCACCTATCAGCTATCAGCCTTACAGCATCTCTCTTTTCCTTCAGCATTGGACAGAAAACATGAACCCTGAAACTGCTGCTAGTTCCTCTGTTTTTCCCCAGGACCAAAAATTTGCATCTTTCTTCCACAGACAACACCCACTTTGAATCGCGCCTAAAAAGATCTGCAAGCAATTCAGAAACAACAGAATTCTCACCAAAATGAAGGGCATCCAAGTTCGGCGGAGTGACATCAAAAGCATCTGCAAGGACCCGTTTACGTTCCAGCTTTGCACAGTCGTCGTCACACATAAGCTTCCTCTGTCCAAGAGGAATTCTTTTGCCATTTGCTTCCACAGGTTGAAGAGACACTGGCAACTTTTGGATAATGGAGGCTTCAGAAACCGTATCAACCTTAAACCCTGCACTGCTGCCTCCAGCATCACAAGGAACAGTTGCACTAATCCGGACACAAGAACAAGTGATAGTGACAGGGAAATCACATCTCGAATCAGGACAAGGAGCTGAAGGGTGACAAGGGGCAGTGCATGTATGCCTGCAATCTCTCCTAGGAGCACCACATGTTTGGCCGCATGAAGATTTCAAACCAGAGCCAGATGCACAGGTAGAATCACAAGGAGGAGGGTGACAAGTTCTCCCACAAGCATGCAACCCACATTGCCTGGTCTTGCCACAAAGCTTGTTACATCTAATATCCCTCGATCCACAAGGGATATTCCTGAGAACCACATGTCCACCAATGCACTCCTTGGCTACGGGAGCTGAACAAGGCGAGGCAGTCTCAAAATGGCAGCTGAGTGGGCCAAATGACCACATGGCTGAGGAACTGCGCATGGCTGCTGACATGATGGAGGAGGGGTGCCGCAAGGCAATGGAGGAGGGATTGAAGTTCTCCCACACGCACATGTTAAATCAGTAAAGATTGTTTCAAGGCAAGGGGGGCAATGACCACTATGACAAAGATTTTCACAAGAGTGCTGTCCACACCTTAGTTTCTTTCCACATGCCATTGAACACAAGTGTGGATCCCACTCTCCAGAAGAGAGAAGATGCCCAGAATTTGAACGAGGGCAGCACCTTTCACTACAACGATGCCTCCCACAGTTCTTCTTTCGCCCACAGGGTTTATCACAGGTAAATTTCTCCTCCTCCGTCGTGGTTTATAGCATTCATACAGTTTGAGATGTTGATCCACAGCGGCATTTTTTGATTAAACAAGCACCATACATGGCGCACAATCCCCAGCATGGCATGTGTCCTTACAGAAGTGTGTTCCACACCGCAGGGGCTTGCCGCAGATCTGAAGACAGGTTGGGATTGGGTCCAAACAGCTCCGTCGTTCCTCCTGCAATGTTGTTTTACCACAATAGCAGGCCTTAATCCTGGTTGGCATTAAGTTGCAATCCCCACATGGCCCTGGATGACAAATTTCATTGCAACTGTGATTTCCACATAAAAGCTTCTTTCCACAAATCGAATTACACGAGAATACACCACCCTCTGCTTTTAGCTCTCCCTTCACAGCCATGCACCCACAAAGAACAACCTCCGCCGCTTTCTTGCAAAAGCAAGAGGCATTGACCAGAACCTGACAAGGATCGCATGCACCAACATGACAAATGCGCTCACAACGATGACGCCCACATTCAAGGAGTTTATCACAAAGCTGACCACAAGTGAGTACAGACTTCCGATCAGAGCAGCGTGTTGTAATTATTTTCTTCCGACAAGGGCACAACCGAGGTTGAGCAAAAGCCTTACAGGGAGGGCATGGACCAGGGTGGCATTGCAAGACACAAACATGGGGGCAAAAATCATCCTTGCTCTCACCAGAGCCCATAATCTCTCTGTTGAGTGGCTTCCCACAAGGCTCTCCACAAGAATGGGGCGTCAAATATAGATCAGAAGGTGGATCAGGCCTCTTTCCACAGAAGCAAATATACTGAATTTCCTTTGAAGCTGTAAGCTGCACTGATTGACATCAGGGCTGCCAGTCGGCCCCAGTCCTTCTCCCACAGAAAAGTCGCTAGAGGTAAGACACGGGCCCATTTCTTGATACAAGTCAAATGGAAAATTGAATAACAGCTAGTAAGACCGTGGGGGCTGAATCTCTAACATATCATAACAAATCATACATTCAACACTCCCTTTTGTCAATTTCTCTTGGATTTCCTGCACAAGCTGCGGCAAATTTGCATTCACCTCATTCGGCCCCTTTCCCTCCTGGTTATCATCCCTCTCCCTTCTCTGATTGGAAGGCCTAGCAACATAATTCCTCGGCCTAAAACCTCCTCTAATCCGACCTTTCGCTCGTGCGGAACTGTTATTTGATTCCCCTCCATTCCCATCCGGATTGGAATTGAAACCAGATGAAGGGTTCGGATGTGGATTCACAAGGTGAACAACTTGAGAAGAAGTTCCCCGGGGAACCCATGCTTGCCTACCGGTTTGGTTGGAAAATCTAGACCTATCTCCCCGATCATTTCGCTCTTGAAAACTCATAGTCTAATGCAAAACCCCCAAAACTCAGAATCCACTGAATCGAAAATGATCAAAATCAATTCCTTCCAAGACTGTATCGCCAACAAGAAATGAAAAGCAGACGAATGGATAGAATCAATATCACATAAAATTAAAAATAATAATAACAAAAGATATTTCGTATCGAGAAAAAAAAAAAGGGGTGAAGTAGAGGTTGGGGTTGGGATCGCAAAGAAAACAAAAAAGCAATACTACCCTCCAATCCACAATTACAGTAAAATAAAGCGAAAAACGCAAAAGAATGACCCAAACCCACGTATAGCATCATCCGGGCAACGAAACAACCCAAACCCTAATTTGAACTTCTGATTGAAAAGAGAAAAAACAATCTGAAAAAAAGAGAGAAACAGAAACAAATACCTGAAAAAGAGTACCAATCAATCAAATATCCCAGAAAATGCCCAAAGGCGTCTCTCCCTTCGTCGCTACCTCTCCTTCTGTTTTCCACGTGAGAGAGAAAAAGGGATATAATTAATTTTCTCTCGGATTTTCTGTGTGTTTCCTGGTAAAACGTGTGTGGATGGCGAGTCTGAGAAGGGAAAATAAGGAGCTGGGGAAGTATTTATAGTATGGAGAGCCTTGGGCCAGACGTAAAACGTTTCTCTTTCCAGTCCAAATGGAATACTATGCTTGGTCAGCACTCATATTCTTAAGCTTTGACCTAACCGGAGAATATTCAAACTCAATTTTTTCAAAAATGTAAAATAATTAAGAAAATAAGTTTAAAAAAAAAAAAAGACTAGTTGTGCTTATAAATATTAGAAAAAACAAATAAATAAATTTTTTTTTAAGAAGAAAGCATGTAAAAAGAATGATAAATATATCATATTAGAAGAAAAATCTCCTCAACTTTTATGTTATAGCCCACGCATCAGGAGATGATTTTGTGATCTCGAACTGAGACGTATACATGTTTTTCTACGTATATATATTTTGATAAAATAAGCGATTGTGTGTGAAGCGATTTAAAAGCGGGTGTTAAAGGCGATTCGATCGGATGTAGGCGATGAATCGGATTATAGTTTATCATGATGTTATAGAATGGTCGTAGGTATAGTAACTATAATATTATCGAATTTATAAGTATTGAATCGATTTATTATGTTATCTGAGTGTTATTTTATTATTTATGATTTTTAAATCCGAGTGTTATTTTCTCATTTATGATTTTTAACGATTTGATAGCTGTATGTATTTATATCAATGCATTGCTATGAATCAATAAAATTATTATATTTTCAAAAAAAAAAAACAACCAATTGGTAATGATTAGAAATCTGGTGTAAAAGCATGACCCCCACCCTAGGCTTTGGGTTAGGCTTTTACTCCACTTATAGAAGGGCAAATTAGAAAGCCCAATAGACTAATCATCCGCACCATAGCTATTATGGCCAACTGGATTGGACTGGCCTGGACCAGCCCACGTCAATGTATAGCCTTAGTTTCATGGGACGATGCTTCAATAAAACAATAGACTCAATTTTTTAATAAATTCCAAAATTCCAATCGACCATGGTTTCAACTTAATTTATATTGTCCAGCAAAATTTTCTGTATCGGGCCCAAAGCCTGCAACTTTGGGCTGAGCTTGATCTACTTTGAAGCCCAACTCGTCTGAGCCCAAAACAGAAAAAAAAAAAAAAAGAAAAGAAAAGAAAAGAGTTGAATACAATATAAAAAGGGTAAAAGTATGGATTAGGAATGGAAACGAAATGTATAATATATAGAGTATAGACAAATATATGATTATATATAAGAGAAAAATAATTGGCTTTAAAGTAAATATATTAAATTAATAACTTAAAGTACTATTTTAATTAACTATAAGTACTATCTTAAATGGTGGTGGGCTCATTATGTGGGTTATGTTCTTTATATATTATTTGCGCTATTTTAGAGCCGTGATATACTTTCCCATGTAAAAAATGGAATAAAAAAATCAAGAATTGAAGCCCTTTTATGGGGGTTTAAACACAAAAGGGGTATGTGTTGGTCAAATTTCAAGAATAGTTTTGAAAATATTTTTTAATGTTTTATAAAATAAAGTATATTTGAAATTTTAAAATTTAACTGTTTAAAAATAAATTTTATATCTAGCTTTTATTATTAATATTTTACAAGTTTTATACAATTATTTTTAAAGACAATCTTTATTTAAAAAAAGAAGTAAAAATAACAGAAAAACATGAGAAAAAATTTTGAAAAAATTATTGTTATTTTTAAGAGTAAAAATAAAATAAATTACCAAATGAGTTTTCTTGGGCTTTTATTAGAAAGAAATGTTTGGTTAAAAGACCTCAAATAACTCAAAATTTGTAACACTAAATATTTTCATGTTTTTTTTTTAAGTTGATGTCTCATTATGAATAAAACTGCTCTTTTCAATTTCATATATTTATATATATCTTTAAAAGTAAAGTTATGAAAGCCTTTATTTATTATATGCAGAAAAAACTCTAGTTAACTTCTGCTTTTTATCTAAGTATTTGTTAACTTTTTAGGTTTTTCTTTAAGTAACAAGGAATGATTTTTTTTTTTTTGTCGTTTTGTATGAAATACATACATCCCCATTTATATATTTTTCTGTAAATGGTTCTTCCATAAAAATTTAGATTTTTAATTTGTGTTTTTATTGTCATCATGTGCGACGTGTTTTTGTCATCGTCTTGTGTGACGTGTGGTTTGTGTCGTTTTAGTCACGGCCAGTTATTTGGTTTCGCCTTTATTACAGTCTTTTCTTTGTGTTGGGTGATTCGAGCGATAAAGTAGATTTGTCGGACAATCGTTAAATCGAATCGTAGTCATGATATATTAGGTCGTATGTATTTATGTCGTATTAGGGTGTCAGACGTGTAGGCTTTAAAGCTTTATTTCTTGTGTTATTAACATGATTTTAATAATTTTTTAATGTTCTTTGAAAATTCTTTTTATTTTTTGAATTAAAAATTAAACATACTTTTCTTATTTTTAGAACATAAAACAGTTTTCAAAAGCCGTAAATAAACAATACCTTATTTTTATAAGAAAACAATGTTAATATTTTCTGAGATCACCAAATTTCCAAGTATTTAGAAATTGATGTTTTTTAATCATATCAGTTATCACTCCCATAGAAATTATTTTTTGATAATTTTCAAACAACTTACGACAGACTTCATGCTTAAACGACAAATTGGCATGATGTGTGTCCCTGCCCCGGAATCTCGACAACAGAATGAATTAACTAGAGAAGAGAATCTTTAAAAGATTCAATGACGTGACATGGTTCCAAGGATCCATCCATAGTATTCATTTTGATGTTTGTTTCTTGGGAAAATGTAAATATCATATGAAGTGGTCCTACTGGCAAGTCATTGAGTGGAATCTCCATTGGAGATAGCGATACAACTGGAGACATTGGAGCAACCAATGAAGAATTTTGTGGAATTTTTTTGAGACGATAAGATATGGGGGGTTATTACCACTCTCAACAAAATCCTATTGTCCCATAAGATGTCTTTTCTTCTTTTGTTACTATGATTTCAATTAAATGAATCGTGGGTGATATTAATTAATAATTTTTTTTTTCATATGAAACAGACAAATTCAAAATTTATTTCCAAAACTAATATCTTATAAAAAAGTAATCTTGAAAATATCGATGAAAATGTTTGAAAAAATGTAAAGATAAATTCTTATTTTACATCTCACGTCATATATGAGATAAATTTTATGACTCTATATAAGTATGTCTTTTTTAAGCGCAAGCCCCAGTATGGCGTTTGAATGTAGTGAAAGTTTATTTGAGTTAGTGGATAATATCTACGTGGTTAGATCGTATTCTTTATAAATAGCGTAGTATCCACTGTCCGATGTGGGAATGCATTTATGTCGATAAAGTAATCTCGTGATGCGTAACGTGTTTGTCGTATCAGCTACCGAATGGGAAGTTGATAATTAAATTGCTCTATGTGCATTTTGTCTCATCCCATTCTGGCATTATACCTAATTAACTATATTTTTATGAGCATTTTTGTCTGAAATTGTATCTTTTATACCTCGATATAGATTTTAAAGAAATATGCTAATTTCTGAATAACTTATGGTTGTCCCTTTTAGAGGAGTTTTTCAAATGGTTATTTGATCAAAATGGTTTTCCAAAACCCATTTCAGCAATATAATTTTACTCTTATATATATATATATATATATATATATATATATATATATATATATATATATATATATATAATAAAAATAACCTATTCCTTTAAAATATAAATGTAAATACTTAAAATGGGAAATTCCATTTATATACAAAATGAATTATATTGTAAGAAGAAATATAACAATGGTTAGACTTACATATTATGGATCATTTAAGATTTTTATCCAAATGTTTCTTTGTTAATTATGATTTTTTTTATCTTCAATTGATGTTTTGGGATGATAATTATTTTCACTTTTTTCTTACAAAAAATATGCAATTGGCTATCAATTTGAAAATAAAAAACTAATCAAGTACGAAAATGAGAAATATATGAAGAATATTTTAGGAAAAAATAATTCGTTTTATACATTAAATAATTATGTAAGGTATTATATAAAGTTATTTAAGGTAACACATAAAGTGATTAAGGTACTACCATCTAAAAGCGATTAATTTATGACATATTTTGAATAATGTATTTTTCATTATTTATATATTTTTATTTGCATAGGGATGGCAGCAGGATAGGTTAGCGATGAGGCGAACAAACCAAGTCATTATTGTATTTTTCAAATTTTTAATATGTTACATTTCGTTTGATTTTTATTTTTTATATTAAAATTAATATATTTAATAAAATAATATTATGAACCTTATAAATTATTTATTAAAAAATATTATAATAATAATAATAATTATGTATATTAAAGTATAAAATAAAATATAAAAATATTTTTAAATATAATCGGGTGGGGCGACGGGCGGGCATGACAATCTGCGACCGTCTCGGGTTTAAAATAATCTAAATTAGCTAAAATTCTATTCTGATTAAAAGCTAAAGTCTTAATAGGAATGAGACGAGATAAGATGAAAACCCGAAATAATACTCTCTACTGTCATCCATAATTTCACATATTTTTTCCTTTTTTCTTTATTTTGTGTGGCTTAGTGGTATGCACGGAAGACTCCTCCCAGACGCTTGTTTGGCTTAATTTGTGTGGTTTCCAAATTTTGAATGGCTCTTAGTTTTTGACTTTTGTTTTTCAGAGGTCACTTGATTGTCCTATGATGCTAAGTTTTTCTTTTGGCTACACCCACAATAAATAAATAAATAATCTAATAATTTTGATCTACGAAAATAAATTATTTTTTTAAAAGGTAAAATAATATTATTGATTCAAATTTATAATAGATCGATAGATCCAAGATATAAATAACTAAAAACCATATATAATGAAATAATATCCGAGTTAATAACATAATAAATTGACAATAAAGCTAATTTGTTAAAATAATGGCCAAAATATTTGTAACTCAGGTTTTGATATATTAAAGTTAAATGGTCGATATGTTATTTGATCGAATCTACGTTCACTTGTTTTAATTGTCCTCATACAAATGAAACGGAACAATAAGCTTGATGAATATATGGCATTATCGATAAAATAATGATAAGTAGCATCGATAAAGCGATGATCTTGCGAAATAAATAAGCACAGAATTTGATTGGAATACTTGAAACTTTGTAGGCAAGAAAAAAAATATTAATATAGGCGATTTCAGGTTAAAAATGACAAAAAAAATTATCCATTATTGCTAAAGGAAAATAGGCTATAAGAAAAAAAAATGAGATAAAAAAAAAGAAGGGCTACGAAAATCAATTATTAGTAACAATTTTTTAATGAAATTTATGTAACAAAAACTCAAGTTTAATATTACCTTAAATTAGTTTCTATTTTTTTATTATAAGAAATTCAAAAATAAAAAATATTTAAAATATTTAAAAATATATATGTTTCTCAATATTTATTTTCTACATGAATAATCTAAAATAAGTATATTTAATTTAAAATAATTAATAAAAATAGTTTACTACGTTAAATTTATTATTTATTTTTCTTATATATATTTTGAATTTTTCAAAAAACAAAGCCTCAAAAAATTATATTTTTAAAATCGTGTTGTGGACGTCACAAGGACTGAGGAGAACATATTAAAAAAAAAAAACAAAAAAAACAAAAAACAAAAGATACTTCTAAAGAAAGTCATACGTTGAATGGTGATAATTGATAGTGTCCCTACAAAATTTCAAACCGCAAGGAGGAATGTGCCCTCAATCAATTTTCGTTCTTATATACTTAAAATAGAAAAAACGTCGACAGCTACACTTTTTTTTTTTTTTGACAGTTATTCTATATACTTTAAAATATTAAAATTAACCCCCTTCATTTTAATATTTGTTGACATTTATCCTTGCACTTTAAAATGACTTAAAATTGACCCCACATACATTATGGATAACATAAAAAAGTGATCACTTTATAGTTTCGTTTTATTTTTATATTTACCCGTTACACTTTCATATGATAAAATTAATATTTTATATTTCGAAAAAAATGAAAATTTGAGAAAATTAAATTCTAAATAAAAATAATTTTCTACATACTCAAAAAATATAAAAAAAATGAATATTTTGAATTTATCAATATTTGTATATGTTATATAACATTTCAATAAATTTATAAATAAAATAAAATAATTATGATAAATTATTATTTTTTAAATAAAGAAATAAATAATCCTTATTATACATTTTTTAAAAAGAGATAAATTTATTGATTCAGATTGACAAAAAGGATGATATGACATCTATGTTAATAGCAAAAATGATCGAACAAGAGAACTACGCATTTATTGTATTTGATGTCCGATAATAATCACGAATCACACAGATTAAATATTTCTGCGGTATGTGTGAAGATGATTTGATCTAATGACTATATTGGATCGAACAGATGATTTTGTCGGATCGAACTTTGTCATCTGAGGCTAACGCGGAAAATCTATGTAGGCAGGTCTTAGGTCAGGCCGTTGGTGGAGTTCGAACCGTCGAGATGCTACGTCTGTAGGGCTAACTCTTTACTTTTCGGACAGTGAGTGTGAGTCTTATAAGCTGAATCAAAATATTATATCCTGAAATACAAAAATAAAACTACCCTTTGTAGTTGTGTTTACAGTGTCAATACATATAGTCATGAGTCTTATTTATATATATATATATATATATATATATATATATATATATATATATATATATATATATATATATATATATATACATCTAGCCAATACGTTTCACGTTTACATGTTTAGAGCGCGGAACCTACGTGGTGGACTCTACTAGTGTCTTTGAGTGGAATTAGTGTGCGAGAAGATCGCGGGCCGTTCTCTCTATACACACGGATTAAAACCCATTGCTAAGCTTTAAGCTTGATGGGGCTCATAACTATCATTATGCACATGCCTTAACATAATCATAGTGAATATACTTGATATAGGATACACAGTAGTAGATATGATAATTTTTCCATAAATTCTTATAACAAACTTATACACATATTTGTACTTATAGTAGAGTTATACTTGTCCTGATCTCCCGTAGGAGTTACAAAGCTTATACTTGTGCAATGGATATCCATTAGGACAAATACTTGTGCTACTCTGTAGGAGTGCAGAGGAACATCTTTATACGAAGTCTTGCAGTAGATCTTGTTAGTCACGCAAAACACTCATATTATACCACGTCATTTATGTTTTAGTTGATTTTACATTTAAATAAGGCGCATGGTAGCCCAGATCGATTTTTGGAGTTTTTGTAAATTGCGGGTGAAGGGTAGTTTTGGCAATTTAAGTGAAAAGAAGAAGCGGGAGAAAAGCGGCGACAACGTCCGCGGCGTTCCAAGCGTCGTGGCGTCGCGGCTGCTGGTCAGCCAGAAAATTCGACAAGTGACCAATGCCATGGCAGCCTCGGCGTCGCGTCGTCATCCGCGATTTACGCCTCGAGTCATAAAAGCAAGGAAACCTAATTTGGGCGTGAAGCGTGCGGATGGAGAGCGGAAGCGAGTAGTAGCGACTCGGATCGTGGAAGAACCCATTTTTGTATTTCTTCTTTTTAGATAAACTACTAATGATTTATAAATTGATGTGTATACTCCGATCCAACATGTTCTAGATTTCTATCTAGGGTTTTTGTTGAACCCTGTCACAATTGAATGGATTAAGGTTTAAACATATATTATTCAGTTTATTTATGATTCGCATTGATATGTTCTATATATGTGATTTAAATACATGGTAATGTCTGGCCAACATTGGCATGATCCTGCTGGGTATCCGAGATCGAGAGATAAGGACTCCCAGGGATTTGAATAGAGCGACCCTCGGTTAAATCGGTAAATAGAGATATCTCGATCCTGAGTGCGGCGATTAGGGGTTGAACATTTAAAGCGTTTCGAATTATTGGTAGGGCGAGATACCCGACCTACTGAAATGAGGCGGATATCGCCGAGAGGGTGTATGCAAGTAAACACGATCACCCGAGTCATCAAAAGTCATTAATAGACCGAGTGGTAATTCCTATAGGTAATAATTCATCAAAAGTGGCAGTGGGAGACAAATCCCTAGTCTTTACATGTAGAGTAATTCTACAAGTTAATTTAGCTCTATTTTTAATCACACATGTTAGTTAGATAGAAATTAAGAGTTTAAGTCCAGATAATATTATAAGAACAATTTTAGTAGTCAACGCACTTCTCCCCGTGGATCGATATCCATACTTAGGTACACTATATTACTTGATACGGCCAGCGTGCGACGTGCGCGTGAGAACCCACATTTTTATATCACGCTTTCGACATCGGGTTTTTAGTATTTATTCTTGCAGGGAGTAAGTTTTAGTGTTGATATTGAAAAAAAGTGCAATTATATATTACTTTGAATTTCTTTTTATTTTATTTTGTATCTGAAGTGCTTGTAATTTGGTCTTTGCTTTTTGTGTGTGATTGCATATTAAGGTTCTTTATTGAGTGTATGCGAAGCTAGGAATTCGAGTTGAACTACATCTAGTTTGATCTAGCCAGGAAGAACCTTTATAGTTCTGAAGAATGTAAAGAAAAGCACCAGCCTTAAATCTAGCAATCTGGAACAATGTAGAAGCAAGATCCATGGTAAGCGAAAGCGAGCCCTGAGGGTGCGTAATGGGAATAATGGTATGAATCAGGCGCCCAGGCCGTTTATACAGCCAGATGATCCATTCATGTTGCTAGAAGAGTTTGCCTTACCACCTAAAGTTGTTCAGATGACTATCTGAAGACCACTGTCGATGAAACAACTTAGTGAGTCGGTGACCTTCTGGTCTTGAACATGCGTTACGGATTGCCAAATGAGAATCAGAATATGCGCTGCAACTTCGCCAGTATGTGGCACGGTCGAAGTATAATGGGCATGGCGAAGAAACGCAAGCGGGGTGTTCCACATCCTTTAGGTGATAGAGCTAAGCAACCCGGTTGACAAATTACGATACAGGATTCTATTCTTACGTGGAGCGACTGGTGTAGAAGTTTCTGACAAAGTTCTTCCTGCTTGGGAAAATTGCATAGTTGGTGCAAGAGATCAATACATTCAGACAACTAGAGGGAGAGAGCTTGGTATTAAGAGTATTGTAATAACTGTTGAAACTATGGTAATATAGTTGATTATATTTTGGTGAGTATGATGTATAAGCCAATGTGGCCATTTTTACTCATGTATGAGTCTCATGATATAAGACACACAGGCTTTCCGTAGGTTGACGGTGGTCAGCGGGACTTAGGGGGAAATGGGGCGTCATCCGGGAACAGAGTCCTCATCGGCCGAGGAGGTGGAGGCCCTCCAGGGCGGCATGTGCATAGTCTGGCGACCGGATGACTATCGTATGTCGGCCAGTCCTTATAGGACCAGCTTACCTAGATTCTCACCCACCTCCAGCCACTGCCGCCGCCACGCATACCATGATGATTCGGCCGTCCACGAGAAGTTTCCTACCTCTCTCTCGTTTTTCATAGACATTGGGGGCCAATGTCCACACTTGTTAGAAGTGTGGGTGATCGGGTTTAGTGATGTTGGGTTGTTTGGTGTTAGTTTGGTCGTTTGGGTTATATTTGTGTTTTGTTTTTGTGTTGCTACTTTAGTATGTTGAGTCATGTGCTTAGTTACATGTGTCTTGTTTAGGGTTTGTGTGATGATTATCGTAGTGTCAGCTGTTATCTGTCTATTCGTAGTTTTTTTTTTTCTGTTTCGGTTCACTAGGAGTTCTCGGTTTTGGTTTGTTTAGGTTGTAGGATTTTTTTGGTAGTTATGCGCGTGATGCTATTCAAGGATCCCTATGGACTACTTCAAAAATCTTTATAGAAAAACATAGTATAAATCTAGAGAGATCCGTAGGTCGTTAGATGCTCAGGAATTTCATGCTGGATAGGTAGGGAGACAGAGTGAATCACCTCTGGGATATTCAAGAAACCAATTCTCAAAACTAGCCCCTATCACGCACACACGAATGATCGCTAGGGTATGCCTAGGCTCCGAACCTGGCTTACTAAGGTCCAACAAACCATGGGGGCTTCTAAACATTAAAGTGATGAGACACCATAGAAAAAGAAAGTTACCTTCGAGCCCCAGGAATATACCTAAAAAGCACTATATATATATATATATATATATATATATATATATATATATATATATATATATATATATATATATATATATACTCTCGAACAAAATAAGTGGGATCTTCTAATCGGAATCCAAGACACGGTCCAGGGGCCTTTCAAAGCCTAATGCCACTGAGCCAGGCGAGAGTCGTGAATTCATTGCCAGTTACATGGGATGGGGATGGAAGTTTCCCACGACTTGGGCCCTTAGGTTTAGTTGAGTGTTCGGGGTGAAGTTAGGGAACTAAATGTCCAGGTGCTAACCAGGCCCAGGTGGGGCCACCAACGAATCCCCGTTATAGGAACACTCAACATAAACTTACGGGCACTAGTTTTTCTTTCGGGAGTAGGTATGTTAAGTGAATACAAATGGGTAGTCCCTTATCATTATGTAGTTAAACGCTTCCAAATAAGTGGATGAATTGAGTTTGGGGATATCGAGCAAGGTTATGCGCTAGGGATCATGTATCAAATGCACCACGGGCTCCTTGGGAATGGCTGTGAAGATTTAGGAGGTTGAGTCACTTGTCGGCGAATCATGTTTAAAAGTTCTTGAAGAGTCGAACATCCTTATGGATCCTCTAAAATTCGAGTGAAAAGGCAAGATTTGTAAGTCGGTCCATTTTGATCCTTCTTCTAGCAGCATGGGCATCACAATCATGGCGTCGAGTTTAGTATGTTAGGTTCTTGTGTATTGAGTTTGGAGTCGGTTTCTTGCTTGGGGACAAGCAAGAGGCTAAGTTTGGGGGTGTGATGAGTGCCAAAAACAATCATATTATACAAGCGTCCGCTTTATGTTTTTAGTTGATTTTACATTTAAATAAGCGCATGGTAGCAGATATGATTTAAGGTTTTTGTGGTGCGAATTGAAGAGGGTGGTTTGGAAATTTGGAGGTGAAAAGGAAAGAGTAGGAGAAAAAGAAAGCGGCGACAACGTTGCGGCGATGCCAGCGTTGTGACGTCGCAATGTTCGAAGCTGGGCCGGCAGAGAAAAGTCAACAAGTGACCCAACGTTGCGACGCCTCAACGTTGCGACGTCATCGCGATTTCTGCCTCATAATCATAAAAAGCAAGGGAAACCTAATTTCGAGGCATTGAAGAACATGCGGACTGGAGCGGGGAAAGCAGAGCAGTAGGGACTCGGATCATTGGAAAAGACACTGTTTTTGTATTTCTTCTTTTTTGATAAACTACTGATGATTTATAAATTGATGTGTATACTCCTATCCAACATGTTCTAGATTTCTATCTAGGGTTCTTGTTGAACCCTGTCACAATTTATGATCCTGCTAGGTATCCGAGATCTAGAGATAAAGACTCAGGGATCTGAATAGAGCAACCCTCGGTTAAATCGGTAAATAGAGATATCCCGATCCTAAGTGTGGCGCTTAGGGTTTGAACATTTCGCGTTGGATTATTGGGTCGGGGCGGAGATGCTGACCTGCGGCAAGATAGGCGGATATACCTCGAGAGAGAGGAGTATCCTCGTATTAGGCACGATCACGCCGTCATCTAGAAGTCATTAATAGACTGAGTAGTAATTCCCATAGGTAATAATTCATCAAAAGTGGCAGGGGGAGACAAATCCCTAGTCTTTACACGTAGGGTAATTCTACAAGTTAATTTAGCTCTATTTTTAATCACACACGTTAGTTAGATAGAAATTAAGAGTTTAAGTCCAGATAATATTATAAGAACAATTTCTCTGAGTGGCACACTTCTGCTGTGGATCGATGTGTGCGTGCAGATTTGCAACATAGTACTTGATACGACGTGTGCACTTGCGCACATAGGCGTACACATTTTACACATCACGCTTTCGACTTATCAGGTACTACATAACTTGTACTTATACAGAGGTACCCGTAGATACATTCAGAGCAGAACGATGTATTTTACTTTACTCTTATTCGTTATTCAGACTCTTATCATATAACTGTTGGATTGCTTATACCAGTAATAAGAAATAGGTAGGACCGCAAACAAATAAGTACGGTATAGTGCAATGCGAGGTCTTAAAATGTAAGCGGGGAGTGTTGAAGCGACGGAGAGTGCGGTCAGCACTAATAAGAGTACCGAAGTACTAAGCGGGAGGGGTGTTGAAGCGCTAAGCAGTCTTTGAAGCCTTTAAGCGAAAATCTTAGAAGTACTAAATGTCTTAGAAGCACGGTCGAAGAATCTTGTCGCACTAATCGAGTTAATACCCAAAAGTACTATCGTGTTTGCCACGTAACGAGAGGTGCCATGTCATTCAATATAGTGTAGGCATTGCTACGATTATATGTGTTCGGTAACTTACTATCTTATAATAGGGGCACATTACGTTTGCCACCATCCCGGACTTGCTCGTAGGGTGGCGAGTGCGGTCCTAATTTTCAACTCCTTTGCCTTACAGGACATGTATGAACTCTTTCATACACTTATAGGATCTTATTAGTCCCATGGGCAAGTCTTGGAACAACGGAAAAACAAATGAAATAAAACACAACATTTCCATCTTTGTGAGCAGTGGCCTTGTGACGGAACAGGATGGAAAAATCCTCCTTCGGCCTTGTGAGGCATGAAATCGCCCGCTCTTTGCGAAGAACCCTCGACATTGCCCATAATTTGATGTTTTTGGTCCTTTTTCTACAAATCTAACCAAAAACACAATAAAAAACATATATTCTCTAGAAAAAACATCTCCCAAGTATATTCTAGCCCTGACCCAAAAACCAATCATAAGTTAAATAGGTTTTTCCAAACCCTAACAAAATACTTGTAAGAAGTTAAGGTTAACTTCCCTGCTGCAAACCTGTTTCCAAACACCATAAACTAAGAATCCATAATCATCTTATACAAACTAGGTTTTGCAACCCAATTTCAAGAAATCTAGGGTTGCAGATTCCCTAACTAAACCTAGAATTAGAGACCACTAATATGCATACAAACTCAGCAATCCATACATCTCCCATACCAATCCCTCTTTCCATACTTTCCATACAAAATCATCATAAGCTTCCATACCTTTGCTCTTCCTCTTAACTGTTCTTCTCTTCCTTTCTCTCCTTTACTTTTTGGCCTCCCAAAAATCCTCAAATGGGAGACCAAAATTGGTCTTATTTAGTCTCATTTCAGGCCATGTTTGGTCATCAAAAATGCATTATTTTACTTAAGTTTCCTTTTTATTGCACTTTGGTCCTTCATCTCCTCTATTTGCACCACAAGTTATTCGTATTCATTTTGGCATATAATCTTATAATCTTATGACATTTATATCCCATTTTGACAAATTACAAATTTTACCCTTGCTTATTTCCAAGCTTTGAAATTTTCATGTTTTGAATTTAAATTCTTCAAAATTTAAATTATCGCCGCAAAATACTATAAACATCCAGAAATGATTAGGGTATATTTTGAAGTGTTACAATCATGGAGAAGTTAAGCTATCGAGAACATAACTACACATGATCAGTCGATGACAAAATAGGCGCAATGGAGTTGGCAGCCAAACGGCAACAATTAAAAATAAAAACGAACTAGATCGATGTGGAAGAAAACCATTTTATTGGAAAATAAACCTAGATATAGAAGAAGAAAACGATAAGTAGTGATTTTGAATAATAATGAAAAGTCTTATCTCATCTATAAGGAATAAGGGCTTAAGTGAGAGAATAGAGAAGGGATGGCTAAAGTTTCTAAAGAGGGGGCTAGGGTTTCTAGAGAGAGGGGCGGCTACCTTCGCAATCTTAGATGTTAGAAATAAGGGTCTCCAAAAAGTCCGAGGCCCAAGGCTTGCTTGAGCTCGGCCTGGATCAACGGGCTAAAGCGGGCCCAAGCCCAGGGGCTGGCTGACTTCAGCTGTTTTTAGAAAGGATCAGTTGCGAGGAGAACCGTTTAGGCTTGGTCAATCAATGGGCTAGCTAGCCCGTGGGCTTAAGTCGTGTCAGTAACCTCGCCACTTGGGGCCCACCCATAGGCCCTTAGCCTTCCCATAAAGCTAGCCCTTTGGGCTCACCTCACTGTCCTGTATTTATTCTTTTAATCGTTGTGCATCTGTTATAATATGTATTTTGTCAAAAGTTTATTATATAAGTTAAATAAATGTACAATTTAGTCGATGCATTAAATTTTAAATAAGAGGAAGGGAGTTAAAAAAAATTGGTTTTAATTATTAGAGCATCCAGTACGCTCATATAGGTTAAATTAAGTACCATCTTAAGATGCTCGTCCCTAAACATCAAGCCGTCACCCACAAAAGTCTCTTTGATCTATGAGCCTTATTGGGTTAAGATATGTATCAAAATAAATACAAAGTTAAACCTTGTCGGAGTCCATTGATAGGTCAACAAACTATAGGCGACCGAGCTTATTGAAGACCCTAGTTGAAACACATGTTCTTACATGTTAAATTCATATATTATCTATAAAAAACAAACTTTTATTTAACAAAATCATCCTCATTTATACATGTTAAATTCATCCCCATTATTAAAATTCATCCTATTCATGTGTATATATACATGTTAAATAAACTTTATCTAATAAATTCATCGATTATACATTTTTCATGTAAGAGTTTTGCCTAACAAATCTCCTTCTAAATGACTAACAAACTCTCTAAACACAAATTTTATAGACTCGTTAGTACCGGATCATTCAAATGAGGTATTTATTGATGTCTTTTTAAAGAATAGTGAAATTTTGAATACTTAAGCTAGAAGTATTTAAACGAGGTCAAGCTGAATACAAAAGATAAGAAAAGTTATGAAAGATTTGGGTCGAATCACAGTAGATTACTACATGCTAATATATGAAGTGAATATAATTTTTTTATAAATATTATAGTTTTATATTTTAAGTATCTTATAAGATTTTTTTTTTTTTTGAAACGATCTTATAAGATTTTTCAAATACTTAATATTTATCAAAAAAATTATTTTAAATTTAAAAGTGCCTCCTAAAATTATTGAAGTGGTACCATCGAAGATGTGTGTGAGATGATTGAGTGCATAAGCAATCGATGGTTTTGATTAAGAGTCACGAGAATCTGTTTGTGTTATGTGATAGAATTTAATATTTGCATGCTTTCTCCTTTTCTTGTGGGATTCTGCTAATTGTCAAAAATGTGATGGGACCATTTTAAGTGCCATAGGCCACTTAAACCCACCTCATGATGTGATAAAAAAAATCACGGAAGTGATTTGAATTTATCAATTTATTGAATCCTCCAATAATTTTGAGATTTCCTATTTTACTTATAAAAAGTTAAAAACCCAATTTATTTTCGGAATTTTCACTTGCATTTTACTGATTTTTGGAAATCATAATCTTCACTCAAGAATTAAAGATTATGCCAAAAAGGCAAATATCTACATCACATGGGCGGTGATTTTGTTAAAAGTCAAATATAATTAGTACATATATTCTCAAAAAATTTAAAAATGCAAATAAGAATGGATTCTCTTATTCCTGACCGTTTAAACTGTTGGGGAATAAAGGAAGATTGGAGAGATACAAAATTCCACCACCCTTCATCATCCACACGCTCTATACCCGGTATAAAAAATTTAAGCAATTTAATTATTATTCATTATTTTAAAAAGGGTCATAAAAAAACCCAAAATTACAAATTTGACCTTTATATATTTTTTGAGCGGCAGCGCGACATGAGGCTATGACCACCAGACTCGATATGCTTTTGGTGTATTTGAGTTGAGTGTAATTGTGCTTAGATCAAATTTATATTGACCCCTATCAATGTGCATAACACGAAATTGACTCGTTTAATTATTATGTAAATTAATATTAAAAATAGATTAACTAGTTTAATATGTTATTTATATTAAATATTGATGAATTAATTATAATTCATATTAATTTAAATGACTTACATAATTATTAATTAGGTTGTGTTTGAATTTGTTAATTTTGACATAATTATTATTTACTATTTAAAAAATGATCATAAAAAACCCAAAATTAAAGTTTTACCTCTATATATATTTTGAGTCCTTGTGCGGCCGTCAAATAAGTATGGAATTTCGTATGTTTTAGCGTGTTTGAGTTGAGTATAATCGTATTTTGATGAATTGTGATGACATTATAGCAGTTTGATAAACATGTTATATTTGTGTTAATATGCATAGCACGAAATTGTTCCGTTTAATTATTATGTAAATTAATATTTAACAAAGATTAACCAGTTTAATATGTTATTTATGTTAAATATTGATGTATTAATTATAATTCATATTAATTTAAATGACTTTTATTAATAATTAGATTGTGTTTGAATTTTTAATTTGACATAATTATTATTCAATATTTAAAAATGATCATAAAAACCCAAAGATTAAAGTTTTTACCTTTATATATATTTTGAGTCCATGACACGGCCTTGAAATGCATCCGCGTGAGAGCTCAGTATGTTTTTGGCGTATTTGGGTTGAGTATAATCGTATTTTGATCAATTTGTAATTGACCTAACCCAGTTTGATAAACGTATTATATTTGTGTTAATATGCATAACCTTGAAATTGATTGTTTAATTATTATGTAAATTAATATTTAACAAAAGTTAACTAATTTAATATATTATTTATATTTAAATGTTGATGTAATATTATATTCATATTAATTTAAATGATCAAATTATTAAACAGGAATTATAAGATATAATATCGTGTTATAAAATAATTAATTCGATTATTTGAATTTGTTAATTTTGAAACCAATATTAGTTAGAATACGTATGTATGCTTAGCACCCGGACATGACAAGTGGGCTTAAATTTACCACCCGTACTTTAGATATGCAAATACAATTTTTTTATATTTCAAATGGGATGTTTTTATAATAAAAGAAAGAGGGGTTAGTTTATAATTTAGGGAGTTATGTAGACTCTCATTTAGTGTAATTAATTAATTCGGGGAGAAAAGATAATATTTACAATTTCAAAGCGCCGAAAACTCACTATAAATCAGAACTCAAGCATCAAATTTCACGTCTCTCTGAAGAGAAGAAGAGAGGAGAAGTGTCAGGGAGATTATTCTGGTCGGAAAAGGGGGGGAGTCAAGCTTTGAGCTTGTTTTTTTTTCTTTCCATTTCATTCGCTTTTCTGTTTTTGACCATGGCGATGCTTTCCGATCTCATCAACTTGAACCTTTCTGATATCACTGAGAAGGTGATTGCAGAGTACATATGGTGAGTTCTCTGTTATTCCCGCCTTTTAAAATGGGATTTTGGTTTATTTTTTGATGGTTTTCTGGGGTTTGTTCAAGGTTTTAATGTTTGTGTATTGATGGGTTTTTTTTTTTTTTTTAATTTTTTGTTATTTCTTTTTTTGCGTAATCAATGAACTCCTTTGATACCATTATTTTCTGGGTTTACCCTTTTTGAGAAACATCTTTTGGCTGATTGTCAACAGGGTTGGTGGATCTGGTATGGACCTTAGAAGCAAAGCCAGGGTGATTTATTTATTTTTCTTTTCATCTGTTCAGATTTTGATTCTCTTTAATTGTTTTCGCCATTTCTGATGTTTTTCTCTCTAAATTTTTCATGAAATAGACCCTTTCTGGACCAGTTAGCGATCCTGCAAAGCTTCCTAAATGGAACTATGATGGTTCTAGCACTGGCCAAGCTCCTGGAGAAGACAGTGAAGTTATTCTATAGTACGCTTCCTCTCTCTCTCTCTCTCTCTCTCTTTTATGGGTTCAATTTATCTCTGTAACATGGAATTGATTTTGGTGTTAAATCAGTCCTCAAGCAATATTCAAGGATCCATTCAGGAGAGGCAACAATATTCTTGTAAGTGCTTTTTCAATAAGTGAACAAGATATTTTCAACAAACAGTATTTAAATTGACTTTTTTTTTGTAGGTGATGTGTGATACTTATACCCCTGCCGGAGACCCAATTCCGACCAACAAGAGGTATAATGCTGCAAAGATTTTCAACCACCCCGATGTTCTTGCTGAAGAACCTTGGTATGCTCTTATTTTCAGGCTTTTTGAACAATCATTCATCTATATTCTTTCCTTTTTCCATCTGGGTAATTCTGTTTTCGATAGGTTTCGGGTTTTGGTTCATGTTTTCTCATTTCAATTTTGCTGCCAAACAAACAGGTTTGGAATTGAGCAGGAGTATACTTTGTTGCAGAAAGAATGGCCACTTAGGTGGGGCCCCTCACCAATTTTCTGGACCCCAGGTATGTGAACTTCCCCTCTTTTCCCTCATATTTTGTCTCTTTTCGGTTATGTGGTTGCCAAATCCAGTTATGTTGTTTTTGGAATTTTTCTAACAAATCAGAAAATTCAAGTAAAGCAAGGAATGATCAACTGAAAAATTAGGTGGGGTATAACCAGTTCTATAGATTTGGGTATTTTTCGAGTTTGTGATCACCATTGAAGTTACATATATGTTTTGAGTTCTTTAAATGGTCTCTTTGTTTTCCTTCTCTGTTTTCCTTCTCTGTTTTTCAGTCAATCTTTTCTCCATTAATTAGTAGATGTTGAGATCCTGTAGATCCTTCCTTGTTTCTCATTCACTGTTTTCAAAATCTCCTAAAATCATATCCTAATTTTGTCTTTAGGACTGCCTCATAATGATATGCAAGCATATATATATATATATATATATATATATATATATCTCTCCATATATATATATATGTTGCAGAGAACTTTCTATAATATAAGTTATAGATTTTGGGTCCAAGGGGGGTATCTGAGCTTCAAGAAGCTAGTACTTTCTCTATGATTTATACTTTAATGAAAACCAGTGATTTGGTATTTTTAAGGTGGAGAGCTTGGTTTCCTGTTTTTTTTTTTACTGTAATTGTGATGTCAAATGTTGGATGAAACAGGGACCATACTACTGTGGTATCGGAGCTGACAAAGCTTGGGGCCGGGACATTGTCGATTCACATTACAAAGCCTGTCTTTATGCTGGAATCAACATCAGTGGAATCAATGGAGAAGTGATGCCAGGCCAGGTAAAACAACTATAACAATTTCATGGCTTCTGCAATTCACTATAGTACAATTAAGAATATATTATATAGTTTTACCTATTGCTTTATTTATGCTCAAACACTTGTTATTCTAATGAACAGTGGGAGTACCAAGTTGGACCGTCTGTGGGCATCTCGCAGGGGATGAATTATGGATCTCTCGTTATATCCTTGAGGTATCCATGAACACCCTCTTGTGAATCCTCCTCTTCTTATTGTCTGTTCGAATCGGATGATTTCTCAGGTTTTTTTTAGTCATCTTGCTTATCCTCTGTTTTGTTGAAACAGAGGATTACAGAGATTGCTGGGGTGGTGGTTTCTTTTGATCCTAAACCTATCCAGGTTAGATTGTTTGTTTGTCATCATTTTGGATTGATAGAAACTTTCTGGCTAGAATTTGGCTAACATTTTTTCGGGAGGGTTTTCGTCACCAGGGTGATTGGAATGGAGCTGGAGCTCACACATTCTCAGCACCAACACATGAGAAGAGATGGAGGTTATTCTGTCATCAAAAAAGCCATTGAAAAGCTTGGTCTGAGGCATAAGGAACACATTGCAGCTTATGGAGAAGGCAATGAACGCCGTCTAACCGGACGACATGAGGCACAGACATCAACACATTCTGCCAGGTAAAAATTACTCTATCCGATAGTGATGTTCCAAAATAATTTTTTTTTTCAAAAAAGAAGAAGAAGAATAAATATTTGGGTAAAAGATATTAAATAATACAAGGTTTGTGAATCTAACATATCCCATGTTTTTTCTTCAGAAATAGCCCTTTTTGGACAAAAATGCTTCTTTCTGTTTCATGTATTTACATTATGTTTTAAAAGAAGGTTTTACTTTTGTAATAAAACAAAGAAGGTATTTTAATAATCATCTGAAAAGTGATGGGATGTCAAATTTCGAGTGGGTTTGAGTGCTTAATCGATAAACCAAAATCATATTGTAATATGTGTTCCAAAATAATCGCAAAAAAGCAGCGAATTCTGGAAATACTTGGTTTTTAACTTTTAAGCTAAGCAATGCGACCCATAGTTTTAAGCTTTTTTGAAAAGTTTAAAACCGTGGTTATCAAGCTACGATTCGAGATGCGATCATGGTTGATCATGTTTGACAGAAGTGGCAAACAGAGCCTCCATTAGAGTTGGAAGAGATACAGAGAAAGCAGGGAAGGGATATTTTGAGGACAGAAGGCCTGCTTCAAACATGGATCCTTATGTGGTCACCTCCATGATTGCAGAAACTACCATCCTCTGGAAACCATAAGCCAATCCATTCTTCCCAAAAGGGTTGTGGGGGATGATATTTTCTAGTTGGAATTTTCCTGGGAAAGTTGTGTCTTTAGAACTGCTTGTTATGATTTAATGGTTGTTTCCAAGTGTTTGGAGTACAATAAAATATTTAGTCACGTAATGGGGGTTGTTCCCCATCACTTCATGCTGTCTTATGTATTATCTACCATGTATTATGCCATGAAAACGTCATCCACATATGATTTGATGACATTAGTTTAGTTACCTCAATTTACCATGTACAATAAGTGAATTCTTCCATTCTCATTCCACATTTTTTATTTTGCAATATTCTCATAATACAAAAGGAAGTGATTTATAAAGAAATAGAAAACCCTCTTAAGTGGTAAGTGGTAAAAATTAAGGTGGGATGAAGGTTTTGAGAAGATCCCTCGTTTCAAGTTTTATGAGAACAAAAAATATTACAGCTTAACAAAAAAAAAAAAAAAAGAAAACCTAAGGAGACTTGTTCGGTTACAAGCTTGAAGAGTGATTTTGTTTCAAAAAATAGAACATGGGAAATCATAGAAATGGAAAATTTGGAGAAACAGCGCTGAAATACTAAATTTAAAAATTATTGTTTATTATAAAAACATGAAAACGCATGAAATACTAAATTTAAAAAATTATTGTTTTATTATAAAAAACATGAAAAGCACGTAAAATCTTAAATTTAGAAAACGACAATAATTTTAAATTAGAATCTAAAAATAATTCTCTATGTTTTGAAAATATTCTCGATTTTGAAAATAGTAGCAACAAAGGTCCTAAGGTTGTGATTTTACCCACTTTTATTTTTAAAATTTCTATTTTTAGTTATTTTTGAGGATGACAAAGTGTTTGTGTAGCAGTTGATGAATTTGATGTTTGAGGTAGGTCATAGGGAGAGAGAGGTTGATTTAGAAACTAGAAAATATAGCAAACCAATAAAAAACACCTTAAATATACTCTAATATACTTTCTTAAGACGGTGTGCTAAAAATAACACAAATCTTGTTATATAAAAGAAAAAGGTGAGATTGAGATAAAGGTTTAATAAGAGCATCATCAAGTTGATCACTAGTTGAGACAGACAACCCTCATTTCGAATGATTTATCTAGGGTTCTGAAACGAAATGATAATCGATTCTGAAAATGTTTCATCTGATAATGAAAGGCAGAGGATTAACGAGAGAGATAGAAACAAATAAGGGTTGTGCGAGAGCAGGTGGCGACAAGCTGGCTGTTGCAAAAGTTAGAGCAACCCAGCGATTTCACGATTCATGATTAAGCAATGGCAACCATAATTGCACGATATTCAACCTCAGTGGAAGAACGAGCAACAATGTGTTGCTTTGTAAAACTCTAGGAGATTGAATTAGCATTAAGGAAAATAAGAAAAGCTCCGATGGAGGTATGATCATTTGGGTTACTAGCTTAGTCCGCATCGGAGGCAGGTGCAATGTCGAAGTGTTTGCAGAAGCTAGAATACCAGGGATCTCGTACCATTAAATATGAGTAGTGTTTGTTCCTTCCCAATGATGCTCAGATGGCGCATGCATAAACTGGGAGAGTTTATTCACGACAAAGGAAATATTTGGGCTAGTCATCCAGAGATGTTGGAAACCACCAACCGCTTGACGGTACATGGTGGCATTTACCAGCGTCGAACCATCTATAGTAGTTAAAGACTTACTGACGACAAAAATTTGGGGTAGACAGGTTGGAGTTGAGCATGTTATGTTTGCTTTCGGAAAGATCAATAACATACTTTTCTTTGAGATAGTAGAAGACCTGTCGAAGTGACCAAAACCTCAACTCCACAGAAGAAAGATAGCACCTTAAAGATCGCACAAGCTTGGAGAATTTAGAGTCAAGTTTGCTCGATGAATTAATAAAATAAGGAGGGATTACTTTATAATAATCAAATCTTTTAACGTAAACCGGGAAATAGATAAGTGCATTACCACGAGAGTAAACAAAGGAATGATCTAAGCAGGGAAGTGACAAATTCAAGCCCGAGTAGGAAGATGCGGGCACCCAGTACTAAAGCCACGAAGATTGTTTGGGCCATAAATAGCGCTTGTGTAAGCAGGCAGAACATGATGCGGATAATGAACATTTCCACATGCACCGTAGTTCGCGCCCATATAGACCTCCTCTGTAAGATGCCCATTGAGAAAGTCATTGTTGACATAAAGTTGGAAAATTTCCCACTTGTGAGTGCAATGCTAAGCACAGTATGAACGGTGATGGGATTTATCACAGGATTGAAAGTCTCGTGAAAATCAATGGCTAGGTGTTAGTAGCCTTTAGCGAAACAAAGCGAGCTTTATGCAGTGCAATAGTACAGTTGGGATTTTGTTTGTCACGAAACACCATTTGTTGCCATTACATTTGCCCACGATCTTCCGAGGAACTAGAGTCTAAGATAGCATTCGGATAAGAGCATCATATTCTTCCTGCATCTCTTGAACCCACTTGGGATACTGGAGAGCTTGGGTGATAGTGCAGGGTTCAGTGACAGGTGGAATGAAGGTGGTGAGGCCATATTTCGGGTTGGGTTTGAGGATGAAAGTTTTAGAGCGGGTTTACATGGGATGAAGGTTAAGTGGGGGAGAGGGAGAGCGACTAGGTGAGGGTGGGAAGAGGGTCGGACTGAACAGGCTAGCATGTGGAGAAAGCCGCTAGAATGGTGTAAGCGAGGTCGGGGATGCAAGTTGGCGGGAAGACGGGGGGTAGTGGTGTTGGTGATGAAGGGAGTAGTTTTCGGGTAATCTCGGTGGTATGGGTAGGGGAGAGGCAGCTCGATGGGAGGACGGGTGGGGTGTTGGTGATGAGAAGGAAGCAATTAGGGTGAGCTCGGCAGTATGGGTAAGGGGTGGGGGGCCGGGGGGTGGAGTAGGATAGTTGCGAGGGAACGATGGGGGTAGGAGTCTGAGTTGTGTCTATTTCGATTGTGACGGACGAGAGCCTTGACAGGGAATACATTTCTAAACCTGACATGTGAGACACAAAGATTTTTGAGGTAGGGTCAGCTTGAGGAAAGGCAACTTTGAGTGAGGAGTAACGAAGACCACAAGGATTGGATTTGGGATCGAGTTTGAGGGAAGAATAGGAATGACCCCAGGAAAATATGAACAACCAAAGACATGGAGTTTGGACGGGTTGGGAGCTTTGTTGAATAACTTTTCAAAGGAGGACCCAAGAGAAAGACGAACTTTAGGTATTCTATTTATTAAATAGACAGTCGTAGCAAATTCATACGACCGAAAGATGAGAGGGATGAATGCCTCATGCATTAGAGTGAGACTCGTTTCGACAATATAATGATGTCGGCGTTCAGAAGGCCCATTATGTTTAGGAGTGTGGGGAGGTGTAGTGAAATGGGTTATACTATGGGTCGCGAGAGAGGATCGAAGGGCTAAAAATTCTCCCCCATTATTTGTGTAAAATATTTTAATGGCGGTGGTGAAATAGTTTCAAGCAGTTTTAGCCAGAGAAACAAAGAGTGGAATGAGCGTCCGATTTTTGGCTATTAACGGGTAAAGCTAGATATACTTGGAGTAGTGATCAACAAAAATAACATAGTAGTTAAAACCATTAGAAGATGAGACGGGTGAGGTACAAACATCTGAAAAAAATGACATCAAGAGGAGAGGAAGAGGTAATGCTTGATTTTGCAAAAGGTAACTTGTGGCTTTTATTAAATATTTATCAGGAAGTCTGAAAATGAGCATAAAGGTCGGGAAAGGGAAATATTCAGAACACTAAAAATTTGAAAAATATGCCAAAGACAAATGACTTGAAGCGACTATGCCACATGGAATGCGAAGCGAAGACCGAACTAAGAAAATAGAGTTAGGCGGAAGACTAAAGAGGTGACTTGACGATAATAGACACCCGTCTCACGTGTCCCATGAACCATAGTGACCCTAAATGTGATGATCTTTGCGCTTGAAAGAAAGAGTAAAAAAATAGGACATTAATAAGGTTATTGGTACAAGGGTAGAGACCGAAATGAGGTTTTTAGACATTACAGGCACATGTAACACATTGGTAAATAGTAAAGGGGTAGGGAGAGGTAGGGTGAAGGAGCCAGTGTGAGCTATCGTCTAAGCACAATACCATCACAATGGGAACACGGTCGGAGTAATCTGACTCATGAAGGGCCAAGTAGTAAGATTCGTGGACACATGATGAGAGGTGCCCGAATCAACGACCCAATCCGAAGAATTATCAAGGTTGGGGTAATGGATTGTAGTATGGGCATAGGGTGCGTTGAAGGTCGGGTGTAGAGCTTGGGTAAGGGCGGGTGGAAGAGTTGCAAGTGCCGAGGTGGATAGATAACTGTACTGTCAAGCATAGTGCCTGGATATACAATAAATTTGACATCCCTCGAGGTAGCGATTATGCCTTAGTTGGGTCGGTGGGGCTAGTTCCGCGAGGCGGTGGAGGAGGAGGTGGTCGGTATTGGGGGGGTGTCAGTAGGGGCCCGTGGCCCATTTGAGATCGGCCATGGTACGCGTCCTGCATGGATTTGTTCGGTCGGCAGGTAATGATGAAGGGCCATGCGAAGTAACCAAGGCAATGGCCGAAGTGGAGGCGGGCGGTGCCGAAGAATCCAAAATTTTCATTTGGGTTTTGTAACTACGTAGTTGCTCAAACAATTCCTCAAAAGTAACTGGAGTTGCAGAACTTGCCCAGGGTATGAGATATGTTTGAGTAAGGCTGGGCTGGCGGGTTTAAGACACGTGAATGGACATCAAAGTCAATCGAGACATTCATAAGGGCAAGAGAGTCAATATTGTGTTTGACATCTTGCATATAGTTCGATTACCTTGTTAAGGACTGACAAGATTCTGGCGAACGCGAAGGAGAGGCATACGTCTTTTCGAGAGTAGTCCATGCAAAACGAGATGTGGTGGCGGTAGAGATAAATTGCACTATAGTGGCAGATACAGACCTAACAATGGCATTGAGAAGCAATTGGTCTTGTCTGAGCCAGAGAATTTGGTTTAGATTCGGGGAGGGGGATGCGACATCGGGTAGGGTTATTAGTGTAGAGGACACGAGGGTTTGACCATCTCTGAAGCCCAGAGTAAATCATACCGAGATAGGAGGACGTGAATTGGGTGCTATGCGGGAATAATTGATAATTTATTGAGTTTAGTGATGTTTAAGGCATTTGACATTGAGAGCAATTAATTGAGAGATGTATTAGTCCATTCATGGTAATCGGGACTGATGAGGAGGCATGGCGGCAGTGGTGGAAAGACTCGCGACCATTGAAATAGTATAGGCGGGGTTATCGGATCATGATGGGAAGAGGTGGCGGGGGCGGCTAGGGTTAGTTTTTTTTTTTTTTGCTATTAAGCTTGGTGCTTTAATACCATATTGTAAAAGAGACTTAATTATTATTAGAGAGTTGATATATATATATATATATATATATATATATATATATGCTATATATATATATATATATAAAGACAAAAGGTAAATAACATAAAGCCATTAAAAGGAAACCTAAATGTACTCTAATATGATCAACATAAGTATATTTTAAAGCATACTAAACGAACATGATTGTTTTTTAGTTCTTATAATAATAATAATAATAATAGGATAAATTTAGAATTGAGTTCGGTTTAAAAAGATTTTGAAAAAATAAAGAAAAATTAAAAGAAAATAAAGTTAGGGAAAATAAAAATAAAAATTCAAAAGAATTTATTTCTTCAAATTTATTTCCACTTATTTTAAAAACTAAATAATTCTAAAATATATGTAAATTTCATAGTTAATTTTCTTACTATTTTTTCAATCAAAAGTTTTTTTGACTTATATTCATTTTTGGACATTAAGTTTGTAGTAGCATGTTCTTATAAATGATCTTGATTCTCTTATATCCATCAGTCCTTTACTATTGGAGTCCAAGACTAAGGGTAGATCAAATATTAAAAACCATATATATAAACATTTTTATTTTAATATTTTTAGAAATGGAACAGAAGCCTTAAAAACTAACATAAAAAATTGTGAAGTTAAATAATTTGTTTCTCTTTTGAAATTTAAATTTATTTATAGATTTTTATTTTCTTGTCTAATAACCAAACTAAATGGTTGTTATTATTATCGATGATCGTTAAAAATTGGATAACCTAATCTAGCCTCTATAGCCTAATTAGAGATCTATTACTGTAATATTTAAAATTAAGTTTAGAAAGTATATTTATTTAAATTTAAGAAAAGAAAAAGAAAAGTAGAAAGGAAAAAATAAAAAAAATAACAAAAAAGGATTTAAATTTAATAAATTAATTTTATATATTTTTAAATTGATTATCCTTTATATTATATAAAGATCAAGTGGTTATCTATATTCTACAAAAATTGGAAAACATTAGTAAAATTAAAAGATTCAAATATGTATATAGAAAGTCAGCAATAATCATTATATTAAGTTATTATGATTGATTTCATTAGTTTAGTCGTAAAGAGAATTTCATATCTATTTTCCAGCCAAACGAATTAAATTAAAAAGTTATAATGCCAATTTTCCAAATTTGCTGCTTCTACATTTATTCCGATATAAGAGTCAGTTGCGGAGTCTAATGTGTAGCTCAATTGATAGAATATTCACAGTACATTCGAGAGGAGAAATTTAAGTCCCATTGGGCCAATTTAGAATGTTTAATTTTTATTTATTTATTTATTTTGACATACATTTTACTTTGGACTTTATCCGGAAAGTGTATGGGATCACAATTTCAATTTCATTTGAAAAAATTTAAGATTAAAAAACTTGAAAGCGAAATTTAGGTTTTTCGATTTAAAAAATATTTGATAAAGAGGGTAAAATATTTGATAAATGGTTTATGGCAGCAGAGTATGGCTTGATAAGCGGCTTTGAAATCTTCTGTATGTTGGAGATAAAACCTCATGCAAAAGTGGTGGACCTTTTATCAAATGTTTTGAGATCAAAAGGGGATCTTACCTGATTTAGTCTTTGGTTATCACTTTTAAATAAGATTTAAAATTGAGACCCATAACCATAGTTTTCTTGCGTTTTGTTCGGACAAGGATTCAAGCTTGGGATTTTCTATAACCTCATCCCACCCTGGTTTCAAGTCTTTTGGTCTTAATTTTTTAAATAAATTGAAATTGGGACTTATAACATAGTTTTTCCTTACACTTTCTATTCAGATAAGGATTCAAGATTGGGATTTTCCGTAACCATATCCGACCATTTTACCATTTGAGTCAGACTTAAAAAAGGAAAATCTAGGTAGTTCAATTAAATTGATAATGGGGCCTATCACTTTTTTCATACCTTCTTGACTTAGGTTTCCTTGGCATGTCACTAGTAAAAGCTAAGTGCTTAATATAAAAAAATAAAATAAAATAAGAAAGACTAAGGGTTATGTATAAAATTCAACTCAATGGGTCACTTTTTGAATTCAGTTCCCGAGATGAATTATTTTGGAAATATTCTTATTCAGTTATTTTCTAAGAAAAATTTTAGATTTTTGGAAATATTTTGGAAACATTAGAAATATTTATTAAACACTAATAAGAAACATTCCTAAGTCAATGTCAATCTAAGCCTCCCCCACCTCCCTTGTTCTCTATTATCTTTTTCAAGCCTTTGTTCGTTAGAGAGGGGGTTGATCATTTTTTATCTGAAATCATTATTTTCATCATTTTCTTTCTTAGATTTAAGTTTTTTTTTTCAATAAAGTAGTTTCTTTCGTACCGATTTAAGTTTGCCTTTGTCTTTTCTTTGTTTTTTTTTCATATTATTATCGTTGTACATCACCGACATGTTGCGGCATGTTTTATCGTCGACTTGTTACGGCGGGTAGTTGTGTTGTCGAAGATTGACTTTTTCGTGGGTTTTCGCGTTGGTAATTTAGATAGGAAAGTTCAATTATATCAAATTTTATTCATGATATGGTCTGAATCCCCAGAATCTTGTTTATTAGCTTTTGGATTATCGAATATACGGGAACGTTGGCGATCATTTGTTATTAATTTAGATGTTGTGTTATCCTCAAACCATTTTGATTCGTTTGTATTGCTATCTGAATCAATAAATTATCTCATTTTTAAAGAAACATTAGACTGAATTTTTTAGAAATGTTGAAAGCATATTTAATAAGTTAATATATATCATTTGAGAATAAATGAAAAATATCTAACCTTAGTGATGTAAGTTCATAATAAAATAATATTACGTCTTTGAAAATTTTATACAGATATTTGAAAAAAGATAATTTTGGCAATTAACATTGATCATCTATGTTATACTCCTTCAATGAAGAAAACAGCTCATAAAATGAATCTCTATATCAAGTAACTTCACATATCTATGATAGGCATGACTCAAAATTTATGCCACATTCCATTAATGATATCAAAATGACATTTAATGCTAAATACATTTTCCAACCACGAAGTTGTAATAACCGTTTGGTTTACATTTTTTTAAAATGGTTAAGAACATTTTCTAAAACAAAAGCATTATTTGATGTTTTTGAAGAATTATTTTATTATTGAATTTATTGTTTTATTATGTGCTGAAAACGAAAAATGCGAAAAACGAACTTATTTTTAAAGTATTTAACATTAACCCCGTTGTTTTAAAGACAAAAACAGTTTACCTCAAAAGTAGGAACTAGACATGCTTTTGCCCTTTTTTGGTTTGGAAAACAAAATGAACAAGAAAAACACTTATGACCCCCAATTTTTGTTTTATTTAAACACCAATGAACACATAAAACCAAAATGATGTTCTTTGGCTTATTTAAAAACATTGCAAAAAGCAAAACCAGCTTTATACTTCCCTCATGCACCCCAAAAATAGAACATTCAAGCACGTTTCATATACAAAATCCCATTTCAATATATGCACGATCAAGTAAAAAGTATTATCAAATAAAAGGCAGAATGCATTTAAAAAGCAAAAGATGAGATTAATATATTAAAAAAAAAAAACAGAAAGAAAAAGATTCCTCATAGTCATATATCATTGAAGGTGCAAAGATGACGAGGAAAACAAGGTGTTGCTTTTTCATTTTATATTCCCATGCACCCATGCTGGAGCCGGAGTGATTTTCTGTATCTTTCGATGTGGGATAAATCTAATCGGATAAGCCTATGTACTAGGAAATGCTTTGATGCGTCATAGTGGATGGGAATGTCAACTGTATTACCTACCCATGTGTGTGCTATATTTTCCATAAATAAAGCATGTTTGAGCGGAAGTTATTACTATTTCTAGAGCTATGTAAAAAACAGAATTATTTTCAATTAAATAGTTTTTTTTTTTTAAAATGGATAAATTTATTGGTTCGGGTTAGTAATAAAATCGATAGAAGCATTAGACCAGTGATAAAAGCTTTTAGAGATGGCGATATTTAGGTATTGGTTCAGGGTTTCGTATTTAATGTCAAAATGCAGAATCTTTTAAGATTTAAGATTTGTCATGATGAATATGATTTGATATAATAGCTTTGGATCAGAAGCTTTTGTGCTTTCAAACTATCAACTGGTCACCACAAAAATACATGAAAAAGCCAACTATTGACAATATAACTACCCATCGTGACAACAAAAATAGTTATTTATTTATGAATAATTCTACAACAGAAATACATTTAAAAAAAATTAGATGACATTTTTTTAACATTTATTCACTTTGAATTACATCTTATTTTAAAACACATTGACTGATTTACAAGTGGAAGCCAATACATTTTTAAATTTGAATAAGGGATCTTTTTTCCATTTATGATGTAAAATATTACCATAAATAACTCCATTTTATTCCAAAACAGATTATATTTAATTTTCAATTTTGATTTTGATAAAAAAATAAAAAAAAATGGTAGTGATTCCTTTTTCAAAATGTATCTTCAAGCACGTGACGATGATATTCTTCCATAATCCATACCCTGTGAAAAAGGAAAAATGATAATGGTGATGGGCGCATGGTCCAGCTCTGAATCCATTCAATCTACTGGTAATGCACAGCTATCTGGCATCCATAGATGATACATCCATGTATTCTGCCTGTTATTATACTCCCTTTATTTTTTTATTTTATTTTATTTATAATTTTAGTATTTTTCAAGCCATTCTATATGGGATACAAAACGAAAAAGTAAAAACTATAAAGATTTTATAAACTTTAACAAGTTGTACCAAATACCTCTGATTGATTTTCTTCAAATAACTACATTATTTGTGCTATTCTTAAAATGATTTAAAATATATTATTTGAAAAGTATTGGAAAAAAAAAAAGGAAAAGGGCTGTGCCCATAACTCCTAAATTGCTTATACCACTCAAGAACCTAAAAGGAGATAAAACGTCAATGGATATCAAGTATATATATATATTAAAGGACCCAATAAATACATTATAAAATAATAACTTTATTGAAACAATGAAGTATATTAATTTATATTGGAAAAATAACATACCTGACATGGATTTAGAATTGTTGGTTGCACTTTGAGTGCAAAATCTGTAAGATGAAATCAAAGAAAATTTAGAGTTAAAGATGAATCTTTCTTCTGCAAGAATTTGTATTTTTCTGAACGCTTTGTGTAAAATCACAAGGCTACATTTGCCATATATATAGGCGTAAGTGAGCGATTGTGGCTTCCCAGTGCAATGGGAACTGCAAGCGAGGGAGAAGATAGAACTATGGGCCCATAGCTAGTTAGTTAATATTAAATCATCCCATAAACGGTCCATAATTCGCATGCACAATTACATAATTAAAATTGTAATATGATTATACTTAGTCCATGATTAATAAATTAATCTAACATTTTCCCACTTGGACGGTATAATAATAACTCAAATTCTTTCTCAATAAATTTAGATAGCCATAACTAATCATATACAATTAACATATCGAGAGGATATATAAATTGTACATAATCAGACATTGCTAATCAAAAATCATAACTCAAATGCTTCTATAAAAGACTTACATAGCTATAACCAATCATGTATAATTAATACACCGAGAGGATGCATAAATTATATATAATCAGGCGCTACTAATCTAGAAGCATTACAATGACAAAAGCATTGATTCAATAGAAAGAAAAATATCATTTTGTCATTCATTCGATAGAAAAATGATACAAAATCATAAGATAACGACAAAAGTCAAAATGTGCATGTAATAATGAAAAACATGAGTTTTGCTTACAAAATATATAGAAAGGTAAAACTCATACTAAAACAAAGAGTTGAGGCTCTTAACAATCCCATGCAAGTGACACTTTCTTGTAACACACAAATAGGTAAGCTTTTTAAGTTTGAGTAGGTACATAGCTTATACTAGTCATAGGCGTGTGCTCAGCTAAAATATTGAGACTACACAACTTTCTCTTTAACGAAGAACTTCCATATCAGTGTACAGAGCGAGAAGTGCTACTAGTGTTCTTAGAAAGATCTGTGATAAATTATCTAAAACAATTCGATCTTGAAATGGAGTGAATAACCTCGAAGATTTGAAATGAAGTTCATAATATATTAAGCAATAGTAGTATCTATATACGCTACATATTTGCCTCTGTAGTAGAAAAGTTATAAGTGCGCGGTGCTTTTCCCACGAAATAGCTCCTTCAACCATCATAAAGATATAACCAGAAGTGCATTTTTTTTTATCATCACATAGCCTGCATAATCGGAATCACTAAAACCAACCACCTCAAGAGCGTCGGGATGCCAATATGTCAACATGAGATCCTTGGTACCTTGAAGATATCTCAAAACTTTCTTAGCTGCTTTTTAGTGGCTTTGACGGGATCATAGTACTGCCCGACCATGACCAAAGCAATGTCCCGGGCGTGTGAATGTGAGCGTACATCAGTGCAGCAGGCGAGAAGAATAAGGGATTACTTTCATCTAATCTCTCTCAATATCATTATGAGGACACTGACCTTTGGAAAATCTATCACCCTTTACAATCGGTGCCTTATCAGAAGAACAAAATTGCATAGTGAACATTTTCAGAATGCATTCAATATACATTTGTTGAGACAATCTCAGAATGCCACTAAGTCTATCATGAAGTATTTGTATGCCTAAGACATAAGATGCTTCCCCAAGATCATTCATATAAAAAATGGCTAAACAATATCTGCTTTGTCTCAGCCCAAGCGAGTCAAATACTCATTTCAAGAACATGACGAAAATATCATCAACATATAAAACCAAGAATATGTATTTGCTCCCAATAACCTTCATATATATGCATTGACTGAAGATATTCTCCTTAAAACCATTGGCCGTGACAACTTCATCAAACTTGAGATACCATTATCTGGAAGCCTGCTTTAGATTATAAATGGATTTTTGGAGCTTCTAGGTTTACTTCCTCAATTGGTTTATTATCAGGAGTGGCTATTAGATGCTAGTAAACAACAAGGCTAGAGATCGGAGCGGAAGCAATAGGCACATGGAATAAAAACTAGATGTTCCTTCAACATAATTTTTCTTGGTCCTTGGCTTGTACCAATATCATCCTCAAAATAGATAAACTCGATCACCACGGTGGTGTCTGACCAGGACAATAAAACTTGGAACCTCTTGATCCCACAATAACCAATGAGTACTTATGATGGTCTTTGGATCAAGTTTCTTGGATTGCGGGTTGTATAGTCTCGCTTCCATCTTGTAGCCCCAAACATGGTAGTGACGAAAACTAGACTTCTTCTGTTGGCCACAACTCATATGGAGTCTTAGGAACAGACTTACTAGGCCGCAGTGTCAAAGCGAGAAATCCAAGATCGGAAGAATCATCCTTAATTAATCTCTCTATTCTTCTGGAAATATGACTCACTGCTAGTGTTAAAGAATAGAAGACTTTTCTTCTAATCTCAAATGCTTGGTCCTACTAACAGTATTAACAGTAGGAGAAAAAGAAATCAAACTAAACAACTTTAATCAATAAAGATTCTCATAAAGTGTTCCATGGCCAATCAATAAAGAGTCTCGATATAAATTAACTTTTCCAGTTCCAAAAGAAAATTATATCAAAGTCTATCCAAAATAGATACATATATTAAAACTTTTAATAAAGTATAAACATATACATTTGCAAAAAATAAATTTTTTCTATATTAAGATGCAATCTAATAATTCCTAAAGAAACAACTTGAACTCTTGTGCCATTTCCCATGAACACGTACTACTCCTGACTAGTTGGACACACATCATACGCTATTTTCTTGAGCGACTATACGAAACCACGCGATCTATCTTCTTATGCCCCGAACTTGTAAGCGTAGTTACATTTTCCCTTAAAGCCCTCATTCTTGGGGGCATTAGAAGTAGAAGACACATTCTTGTCATTACACTTGACACCAATATTTTGCTTCTTGACATACTTCTTTTCATTGGAAGCTGTATTATAAGGATACTTTCTCTTTTGAAGCCCCATTTGCCTTGGGTGATCGCGCCAAGATCTTCTTTGGACGCCTGCTAACCGTATCCCTCCTCCTCCTTAGTGAGGATTACAGTCATCTCTTCAATGGTCCATTGCTCCTTCTGAGCATTATAACTGGACATAATACTGTCAAATTGTGAAGGCAAAGTCCCCATTATCAATCAAACAACATAATTTGAGTCAAACTTCATATCAATGGTCTTAATCTTGTTGTAACAAACTAATATTTTATCAATGTGTCCTCGCACCCCACTTGTCCTATCATAGAAAATGGAGTAAAGAGTATTCAAAAGCTCATTCTTCTCATTCTTCGAGAACTTTGTGTATTTTTACCATGACATCGAAACGCCTTTGCATTCAGGATGATGCCAGGAAGAACTTTCGTAAATAAGTCCTCCATATGGTTCTCCATGATTATCAAACAACAACTGTTAGAATACTCTCAGTCCTCATAGGATTTTTTCTCACTTGTAGAACTCTTAGCAATGGGTTTTGGAGGAGGTTCAACTTTCAAACCCAAGTTCAGTTTCGCAATCGTGAATTCATCGCAGAGATTTGACGGTGCTTGAAGTGGTCATTGGACTCGATAATGACGAGGAAGGCTGAAGGCAAAATAAACAAGAGGCAATGTCGAAAATCAGTATAAAACAAAGGCAATGCAGGTGGCTCCCGATTAACGAAACTGCAAATGACCACAAAAGTGGTCACCAGATGCTAGAGTCTATAAAATACAAAAAGACTCATACACAGGTAAGAGCAATTCACTAGACATCACAACTAAATATATAAATTTCCCACTGATAGGATAGTAAAATTATGCGGTTCATGACATTTAGTGAAATCTCTTCACTAAACAAAGCATTCTACTAAATAATAAAGTCGGTGATTAGACGAAACGGCTATCTGTATGGATCTTATGAGAATTGATATCTGAGACGGGAAAAATAACGGTTGTAACGTCGATTTTAAGAATGTCAGCGTCACCGAGCTCATGAGGAGGCAAGTTTATAAGTATTTAATATTTCTTAATTTTACTCAAATGCAAGAAAGTAATTTTATTCATAATATGATGCTATAAGTAATGACAAATAGCACAAACATAAATTGCTAAAGCAATATATAAAAAAGGAAATAATAAAAATATTATAAAATTGGGTTAAAAATTAAATTTTGTTCTAAAAACAAATTTTATACTTAATGGGATAGTCATGTAAAAGTGGCGTAAAAATATAAAATTTGACTTCAAAAAATATCCTCATGAATAATCTTAAAAAAAAAAAAAAAAAGATATTAATAAATAAAATCAATGAATATTTCATTGTTTTTTCCTCAAAACCTTCCAGTAATCAATGGAATAAAAGATAAAAAAAAAAAAAAATTCAATCTATCCAGGAAGAATTGCAAGAGACCATTTAAAAAAACAATTTATTTCATTATTTTTAATATATATATATATATATATATATATATATATATATATATATATATATATATATATATATATATATAATTCTTAAGGCTGACATTAATGGTTAAAAAAGGAAAAGAATTATAGTAATGAAATCTGATTCATATTGCCTTTCACTTTCGCGTCAATCACAATTGAAACACTTTTTTGATTTTTCTTTTAAATTTTATTTATCAAAAGTGAACACGGTTACACGGATATGATTCTCAAATCTGATTCTCAAATCTAATTCTCATCATATATATTTATGGCGGTTAAAAAAATATAAGTTTTATATTCTAAGGCAAAAACGGATCCATACATCAAACCTATTTTATTTTATTTTTTTTAAAATCAATTGAAAAAAAAGAGAAATCTTTTGGAAATTTTCCTTATAGTTTGAGGCTGCGACAAAAGAAAGACAAAGCTAGGAAATGCTAAAATACAGAAAAAAAAATATGAATCAAACCCAAAAAATATAGAAAATAAAATTTAAGAAAACTACTTGTTAATTAAAGTTGTTATGATACTAATTGCTAAATCATTTTGTAAAAATTAAAGTATTTATTAATCTAAAAATGAATTAAAGATCTAATAAATATATTATAAAATAATAATTTTATTGAAAAAATAAAACATATTAATTTGTATTGGATAAATAATATATTTGATATGAGTCTAAAATTATTGATTGTCATTAGTCTCTTAAATATACAAAGAACTAAATAAAAAAAATACTAGGATTGAAGATGAATATTTTCTTCTTTCCAAAATATGTTCTACCAAACATTTATGTAAAATTCTAAGACTTTATTTACTAATATATATAAAGCATAAGAAAATAATTAGATTTTAATCCAATAGACTTACCAAAACAAGAAAAAAAAAAGAATCATGAATTTACAACTAGTTAATATTAAATCATCCCTTAAATAACTCATAATTAATATATACAATTACATAATTAAAATTATAATATCATCATATTTAATACATAATTAATAAATTAATCTAACAAGTTATTCTTCTATTTGCTTACTATCACCATGAAACTTAGTGTGGTTTCGGATTTTGGATATTTTTGTGTCTATGAATTGACGTGTGTTGACTTTACACGTGTAGAAAAATTATAATTAGTGCAGCACTATCTATAATTTATAATAGTATAAGAAGGTCATTCTTTATAATAATTTTGCGACATTTTCCCTTGGTAGTCCATTTTCCACAAATTATAGTTCTAAATAAAAACTAAAAAACTAAGGCCTCAATCCATATGCTATTGATTCATCTGGGATACCATCTTACTAATTCTATCCTCCCCAAAACAACCTATCCATCCATGAAAATATATTCTAAGAATGAACCTTTCAATTTTTTGTTTAGCTACACTAGTCTAGCCAAGTAGACGAAATCAACGAGTAGAGTGAAAACAACATTTATAGTGATCCGATCAAATCATATAGATATTATCAAGAATTTTTTAAAGCGCAAGAGGTCACCGATTTTAAAACGTCTTATTAAGTTGAGAATAGTCATGTTATATAGTGATATAAACTTTATCTTATATTCGATATAAGATATGACAAAACATCCCTATATGGATATTGTATGTGGGATTATAAGATCAAAAGTATAAACACTATTTATGAGTCAAATAAAACAAACCCACATGCAGAGATTAATGATTAGGCTACGTCTGATTTATAACGATTTAATCCAACTATATAGATATCATTTGATGTAAACCTAAAGACCCTTCACGATTTTAAAATATGTCTACTAGATTGAAAGATGTCTTTACCTATGTATTAAAAGGAACTTTCTCCTCTTATTTTATGTGAGATGTTGCAACATTAGTTAATTAAGGAAGAAACTAAGGTTGCGTTTGTTTTTTTCACTTAATGCTAAATAGAACTTTTTTTGAGCTTAATGCTGAATAGTACTTAATAGCATTAAGTATTAAGTTGTTTGTTTTTTAACATTAGGTGGTAATTAGGGATGACAACGAAGACAATTATTTTAGGTTCCTGTCGCGCTAACAACCCCAATGGCACATGTTTAATTTAATTTTTAATCGGGTTTAATGGGTTTGAGTTTATTTTCTCAAATCCGATATGGGTTCAGGTATTGTTACTCTGTAAACCAGAGAAAATTAGAATTTTAAAATGGCAAAATGTTAATAAATAATAAATTGTCGCAGGGTTCGGGAAGTTTAGAAATTCTCCCAAATCTCGGATAGAAGCAGTTGCGCTGTTAAATTAAGTCTCGCAAAATTTAGTAACTTAAAAGAAGTTTAGTCGAATTACGAGAATGGCTTGAGAATTTTAGATTTTAAGGGTGATAAGTTCTGAGTAACTCCAAGAGCGAGATTTTTCGATTTTCGAGAATGACGGACCGAATGAAGCAATATGAACCACTATATCCAAAATAATAATAATAAGCCTTGATTATATTTTAAAAATATTTTTATTATTTATTTTATACTTTATATAAATAATAATTATTATAATGTTTTAAATAAATAATTTATAAAAAATTCATAATATTTTATTTTTTACATGAAAAATATTAATTTTAATATAATAAAAATAAAAAAGCAAATATAAAAAAATTAAAATTTAAAAATAAACAAAAATAAAATGTAAGCGGGGAGAGTTTGAGAATTTTAAATACCAATGCAATATATTTAATTTTTTAAATGAGACAAGTTTGAGAATTGAAAAAATAAGCAATGATTCGAGGATGGGAGCGCCCGTCAAACACTCCCGATTGTCATTCTAGTAATTAATATATTCTTCATTTCTTGCTTTTATTGAATGATGATTGAGTTTTAACTGTTTTGTGGAAAATGACTTTACGAATAGAAAAGCCAAATATTTTCACTTTTATTGAGCTTTTAAAAAATTTACGTGATAAGTTATGAAAATTTTAAAAAGCAAACGAACTTTAATCTTGAAAAATGTCGAGTTTCGACATTAAATTAACTCTTGTAAGCGCTTCTTATTACCAATAATGCTACCTAGTAGATTTACCCATGATTGCATGCAATATTATCCAATTGGAAGGAGGATATAGTAAGCATAAGGGAAATATTAGCTGGTTATATGTTAAGAAACCTGCATGCCTAAAAAGGAAGTTGCTCCGATACTTTGATTATGGTAGTGTGCAATTGGTGCTACGTGGCAAAATTTTGGTAATTTTGGTAGAGTTGAGGCCTAAAAACAAGTACATAAGAGACATCTGAGAAAACATCATTAAACCTAATATAAGTACAAAGTTTCGAGATTTACCTAATTCTTTAACATTTTTTCAAAGCATCAAGGAATCAAGGCTCATATATTAAAGTGCATAAATCTAATATAAGTACCTAAGAGATATCTGAAAAAGCATCAATAAATCTAATATAAGTACCAAGTTATAATATAAGTATCTAAGAGATATCTGAAAAAGCATTATTAAATCTAATATAAGTACCAAGTTGCAAGATTGGCCTAATTCCTTAACACTTTTTTAAAGCTTCAAGGAATAAGGGTGATATATTAAAGTACTAGGTGTCAAGATTGCCTAATTCCTTGACACTTTTTTAAATTATGAAGGAATCAAGGGTCATAAATTGTATTTTTTTTTCTACTAGTGAGACTAGTTTAGGTCGTTACATGTAAATAGGTCACAACCTCCTTTGAGCTTCCTCCGAGGTTATCTTTCGTGTCCTTTGCTGTTACACGACAAATTTGGTCATGTGATCCATCTTGGGGGGAGATGCATGCATATGGGATCCATCCTGAGGAAAAAATATTCATAATAGTTCCTTAATTTGATTCAAAATAAGATAATCTCGATCTACTTACTATCGAGAGTATATATATAGAGCTGAGAATATGGGTTAGGTTTAATTGGATTGTTCCTTTTGTCTCCGATATTTTGGAGGGTGGGCCAGTAAGTGGTAGCTCGAATAGAATCCGAGCCTATTGTCTTAGCTCGAATTGGTCCATAACCCATCCGGGTTAGGATCGGGCTAGCCCGATTGTTTGTTATTATCATTTTTTGAAAAAAGAATATATATATTGAGATTTTTTTTTCTAAACCCTACGCCTACGGTCCCTACCCTTATTCCAAATCTAACACAGTCGCTTCTTCCTTCGTCCCTGCATCTCCGACGATCGTCGCTGCGACCTCTCCATTGCCTTTTTCCCTCATTCTTCCTATCCTCATTGCATCTCCTCCAACAACAATTGTTGTAGCCTCTCCCATCGCCTTCTTCCTTGTCTATTGACTTAACGTCTTTACCGACCGTTTGCTTGGTTCGGGGTATCAATGGCGTCTTGTTGCCCCGGAAGGAGGCAGGACTTGAAACCAAACTCAAAGATAGGAGACCCAAATCGATTGAGGGAGTTTGCTATATTTTTCTTGATAGCCGAAGCATTATTGTGGGTTTATGAAAAGGGAACCGATGGTTTAGGCGTGAGATTGGTATTGATTGTGTTGATTGATGGGTGCGGGTTAATTGGGGGTAGTGGGTAACTTGAAGTGGAATCGAGCCTTGTTTCCTTAGTTTCTTTGGTTCTTCTCTATTTTTTTTTATTTTTTTATATAAATATGTTCTCATATTTAGTGGTATTAAGTTTGTTACATATCTCAACCATATGGCGCAATCAAGAGTAATTATCTTCTCTATTTCCTCTAAAGCAAATGTATTTGGTGTCCTTTATTATTTATATGGTTTGTTGTCTTTTATTAATTATATTGTCTAAGATCCATTATTTTATATATTAATTATTATTTGTGTATAACCAATTATTATTAATGATTTGTTTATTTGTTTATTTTTTATTTGAAGAATGGTAAAATTAGAAAAATATATATTTGATCATTTTAATATTGCAAGCCCGTTTGACCTATTTTAACCCTCGACTGTATAAAGCGGGCAAAATTTGGGCTAATAAGGCGCGAATAAAAGTGGAGTCGATTTGACCCCACTGATCCGATAAGGCTTGGCCCATTTAGGTGTGACTTATTAAGTATATATATATATATATATATATATATATATATATATATATATATATATATATATATATATATATATATATATATAACATATTAAAGTCAATTTTCATCCAAAACAAATAGTTTAAATAGTCTCATTTTGGAACCCGAAATATATTAAGGAAATAAATTTTAAGGAAAATAAAAAATAAGATTAAAATTTAATAAATTAATTCTATAGGTATATTTAAACTAATTTTATTTGTTTTTCTCCCAATATATAAGGACTAAGAAATTATAAAATATGTTAAAATTTGAATTTCTTTTATAGTTTCTACAGTGAAACCAAACACGAGAAAATCATTTTCTTTATGTTTCGTTTGGAACCTGAAAAGTACCATAGAAAGAAAAAAAATATTAAGGAAAATTATTTTCTCATGTTTGGTTTCGTCATTTAAAAAAATATAATAAAAATTCCTCAAAATTTTACATATTTTAAAATTTCTTAATCCTGATATAATAGAGAAAAACAAATAAAATGAGTTTGAAAAAAAGCGTATAAATTAATTTATTAGAATAAATATATATATTTTAATTTTTGCCAAATTTTCTTCTTTTTATTTCATTTTCTTTCTATTTTTCTTGAAATTTTCATTCTTGAGTACTTTTCGGGTTTCAAACAGTCTTTTTCTTTCCATGATATATTCCAAATTCCAAATGAAGCCATATATAAATATATAGTCCACAATATTTTATGGACAATGGATTAATATGGACATCGGGTTTATATAAGAGAATGAGTTGTGATGTCCAACAACACCAGTCTCACATTCCTTATGGAGGAAATTTTCTTGGCATTCATAAATTATGGGTGATGATACCTTAACTAGAACTGGTTTGACATGTACAATTAAAACTTAAAAGTACTAGAACTGGTTGTAGAGACCGTAAGCCTAAAATGAACAACATACATGATCCACATACATGATTAAATATGAGTCATGATAGATGGTATATTAAACTAATTTTTAGTCGAATGAGTTCTGACATCCCAGATTGCTTATAATTAATTAACAAGATTCGAATTAGTTGGATGTGTTTTGAAATTGATTTAAGGTTGTGGATTCATATTAAACAATATTATTCACCAAATGTGGTCCAGGAGTCATGACAATATATGACAATATTATTCATATATATATATATATATATATATATATATATATATATGTGTGTGTGTGTGTGTGTTTAGCTGGTTTTTCTATTGGAACATATAAAAGCGTATAGAGATTGAATGAATGTCACGAGCATGCTAAGAAATTATAATATTTTAATTGAAGTATAAAAATCTAAGCTTTGTTCAGAGTGAAATTCAGATTCCTGGATTCTCTTGTGATTCGCACTAAAATACGGCGGAAAAAATTGAAAGCATCTTGAATTTAGAAAAGCCCAAGAAAAAGCGTCTATGACCCAGCAAAATAACAAACTTCATTTGTAGGATTAGGAAAGTAAATACAGAAACAAGAAAGCTTGAAGTAACAAATACTTGGAAAGAATATATAAAAACTAAGTTAGGAATCTGGAAAATACGGTTAATGGACTAGTAGAAACATAAGAGAAATGCTGAAATACTATGTTTTGAGTGTTGTTCGATTGGTTGATTGATTAATTCTGAGTCATTTGCTTTACGATCTGGCTTTGATTTCGATTTATAGGCATTCACGAATAAGCTACTTTGCACTTGGCGCTTCTCTAAAATCCTTGTTTATCAACGAAAAAGTCTTTATTAGAACTTAAAAACCTTTGTTCTTCAACGAAAAAGTCTTTAAAAAAATTAAGAAAGACAATTTTTCGTTTTTTAGAACTCCAAAACCTTTGTTCTTCAACGACAAAGTCTTTAAAAAAATCAATAAAGACTATTTTTCGTTTTAGAGCTCCCATACTTGTTGATCAGCGAAAAGTTTTTAAAAAAATCCAAGAAAAGACGAATTTCGGTTTTAAACTCAAGCGCTGTGCTTTAATGAAAATGTCCTTAAAATCAGAAAGACCAATTTTTCGTTTTCTAGTACTCAAAACCTTTGTTCTTCAACAAAAAAGTCTTTAAAAAAAATCTAGAAATACCCCCTTTTCGTTTTTAAGAACTTCAAAACCTTTGTTCTTCAACGAAAAAGTCTTTAAAAATTCAAGAAAGACTCTTTTTTGTTTTTTAGAACTCCAAAACCTTTGTTCTTTAACAACAAAAGTTTTTAAAAAATCAAGAAAGACCATTTTTCGTTTTTTAGCACTCCAAAACCCTTGTTTATCAATGAAAAAGTCTTTAAAAAAATTCAAGAAAGACCCTTTTTTGTTTTTTATAACAAAACCTTGTTCCTTCCAACAAAAAAAGTCTTTAAAATTAACGTAAAGACCATTTTGGCTTTTAGAACTCGAAACCTTAGTTCTAACAGCGAAAAAGTCTTTTAAAAGAAAGTAAAAGCGAGTCTAGTTCTTATCGAACCTTTCCTTCTTTGTATGTAGATCTTGGTCTCTGGGTTCTATTTCGATCTTTTCGCCTTGTCTACTAGCGAAGCATTACCGGAGGTAACTTCTAAAGTACTCTATTTGATGGACTTGAAGATATTGCCTTGGAGAATCTAAGTTGGAATTCATGCCTACCTCGTATTTTTAAGAGAGATTTTTCATATGTCTTTGACATATGTATTTATTCAGGGCTTCAGGCTACTATAGCGTGGTGCCATTTGAAAATTCTCGCAAAAGAGCCCATCTGTTAATCTCTTTCTGACATTCTATTCCTTGATTTTGCTATGGTTTTTTCATTGCGCTTCAGGTTTTACGTCATTTCTAGACATGGTTGGCAATCTTTCTCAAGGTAAAGGCATTTCCTTATAATTTCTCCAACCATCTTCATTCTTCTTTTTTACCCTTGGCTCACTAATACTATTTTCCAGTTTTCCAGTGTCCTAACATCTCTTCCTCCCTTGTTGGAATTTGGGTATGCTCAAGCTATTGGAATGTGAATATTCTATCACGACTTTCCTCTTCCCTAACGTTTATATCAAAAGATACTTCTTGGAAAATTACTACGAACTATGGGCTCCGGCCGGCAGGGCATTTGAGGATCGAATAACTTTGGTAGACAAAACCATCTCTCACATTTCTAAGGACATTAGGAATCCTTAGGTATTGCCCAATTCAGCTAAGAAGCTTATCAGAGATGGAGTGTAACCCTTGATTTGGGTTTGATAGTCTTGCCTTGAGGTTTTAGTCTAGAGTTTGAATTCATTTATCTTCCTTTCGGCCCGCATCCATTACTTTAGGGCATTTTCTATCTTTCTTGGGTTACACATTGGGAGTTCGGCGTATGTCTCTAGATGTCCATGATCAGCTCAGCTTCCCACTATCTTGAAGTCTCTTCCACCTCTCAGACTTCTTACTCATTCTCCATACGGAGGTTGAGAACTTCTATTGAGATTCCTTCTATCAAAGAGCACATAGAGTTCTTATGGGTTCTTCTTTGCCGTTTTGTCTTTTTTCCTCATTCGGGTAAGCCTTCCATGGAGTATCTTCCTCTGGCTAGCCTTTGCCATTGGGCTGCCCTATGCTTTGGGTACCATTTTTCTTGGCCTCATATACGAGTTCATGACAGTATGTGAATAAGGTACCTTATTAGAGAATTTAAGGAGGCCCTTTGGTTTGTCTGAGATTTGGCTCTTTGCTATTTCCTAGGGTTATCGGTCTTGACTCTTTTCCGTCAATGTCTTTGGGTCATAGTGCGGCTCAATCCAATAGGACTATATCTTGAGACTCCCGCTATTCTTTTCCTTAGTTGTGCGAGATCGTTATTTGTTTCGAATTGTACTTTGAAGCCCTAACGCTATTTCAGTCGACTGGCGGCAAATCTTGAATTCTTCACCCCCCTTACTTCTACTTGGATTTTAAATATTCATTAGCATTCCTCGGCGCAGTTGCCAGGAGGTCTTGATCTCACGGGGTTGTTATGCTTTTTCCTCTTAGTTGTCTTCCTATTATAGTTTCTTACCCTACCTTGCCCATGGGCTCATGGCAGTTACTCAGTTTATCCTTTCATTCCCTTCCTTACACTCAGGACCACCTACTGTAGCATTAGTAGAGCAATTGACCCAATCCTATCAAACTCTTACTTGTGGCCTCAAGACCATTGTGCTATAAGATGTAGAATCCTTTTCACTGGTGGTTTTTTTTTGTTAGATTTGATGATCTTGCTCGGCTCCTGCCCATACCATAGAGTACATGAAATTTTATTCATTGTTTCTTGCATTTAGTTCTTTGACTTTCACATCAACCTCTAATTTTGCCTTGTGTTATACAAGTTTTACTTCCTCTTCCAGCAAGCCCATTACAAAATTGAAGAAAGGGGTTGGGAAATCTAAGCCTCTTGCTGCTAAACAATCTAAACTGGTTGTAGTGAAGAATACCACTTCCAAACTCAAGCGAAGATCTCACAGGATAGCTTCCAAGCTTGAATTTTCTAACACACAAGACAATCCTATAGAGATTGAAGAAGTTGAAGAGGAAGTATCAATGCAAAGAAAAAAGATAGTCTTTACCGATGAATCCAAAAAGCAAGGTAGTTCAGTTGCCTTTAAGGGAGGTCATTCCTTCAATGATCTTTCAGAATCGGAAGATGGCCATTTTTCAGGTGGTCAGGGCTCCATTGGGCAAACTCCTCCAACTCTTTTACTTTCAATTCCTCAGGTGAACACTTTACCTCTCCTTTCCCTTTTATTTGTCCATTTTTATTTTCCATATCTTTGTCTTTCACAGTTCTCTCCTTGGTATACCTTGCATCTTGAAGTAGGAGTAGTTCCTTCCTTAGATATTTCCTTTATGGACTAAGCCAATCCTCATGTTGAGCCACCATTCAGACCTCCTACAGAACTGGATGTAGCTGTTGCTCACTCCATTATTAGTCATTTGCTGAGCTTGGACTTCTCTCCCTATCCATTATCCAAAAAGATGCTTTTCATGCACCTATGCTAGTATTACAATCCGCTTTTCTTGATCCTGAGGCTGGGAATTTCCTCTCTGGAGTTATACACTGTGCTCATGAGGTATTTTCTTCCATTGAGCATGTAGTAAAGGGGAATCCTCAAGTGATATCTGAGTTGGAGAAATTGAGGGAGAAAAAATCTGAGTATGAGCAATCCATGTTATCTACTGACTAGGGCATCCTGAGATTAGAGGAAGTAAAAACTATGTATCATGCACAGGAAGGCGAATCAGTTGTTCGCTAAAGAAATGGAAGAAAAAGCGAGTTGTCTTCTACGTCTGACGAGGTGAGGGTTCTTCATGCTCAAGGTCTAAAGCACTAGCAAAAGACCATTTCCTTGGGTGATTTTCTTTCCTCTATGAGGGGAAAGGCTGTTGATCTAACCTCCTAATTGCAGCAGATTGATGCTCTTCGCCAAGAATGCTTGGAGTTCTGGGACTCTTTGAGATCTTTTGATTTTTCTAAGATCTTATCTCCGATAATTCGAACCGAGGGTTCTGATTTTTATATGACCCTTGGCCTTATCATGCTGGATTTATCTCTTTTTGCTAGGTAGCCAAGCGACCATTGCTTACAGGGACTGCTCTTAGAGATACTTGATTTCTTGTACTTAGATTGTTGATGGAAACTCACTGACATTAGATAGGCACACTCACAAGCATAACATTGCATTAGTGGACTAAGGTGGCACTAGGCCTACCTTTGGAAGTGTGCTTGCGTTTGTATGATGATATAATGCGTCTATTAGGTATAGTTCTGGAGATATTGATGAAATAGTGGCTAAAAGCCTACTATTTTATTTCTGAATATATATATTGACTGTTATGTATTGGGGGAAAACTTGCATGCTTGAGAACTGTGGCTAAGAAGTCTGCATTGACTCAAAACTAAGATAGAACAACTATTATGTGGGAGAAAATTGATTATTTGAGAACAATAGTGGTTGAAAAGCCTACCTCGACTCAAAACTAAGACAGAACATGCATTATGTTGGAGAAAACTGAATATTTGAGAATAATAGTGGTTGAAAAGCCTACCTTGTCTCAAAACATTAGGATAGAAACCATTTCCCTAGAACTTCCCTACTCTTTGTCACATTGCGATGTTGAGAAGCAACGTCGCGACATTGCATGCTTCTACAAATTCAAGCTCTCTTTTTGTCGTGACATTGAGAAGCAACGTAGCGACGTGGAGTAGCTTAGCGTGGCAGGCGATTGCTGCTGCTCCTGTGAGCGCTGACTCGACACACAGGTGTTAAGCGAGATCATTTTTCGTATTTACTATCAACTTATAAACTTTGAGCTTGTTCATTCATATAATGTTAAACATTTAACTTGTACTATATTTTGTAGCAGCAGATTACATAATATATATAAGCTCCATATATAGAAGTGTTTAACATTTACAATATTTACATTGCTTACAAAAGAAACAAAAATACAAATACATTAGACCAAATGGTCTTCTAGTGGGTACCTAGTGATGTGTTGACTTTGACTACTGATGCGGATTGTCCTGTCCTCTAGTTTTCTCTTTTATCCTCTGGGATGAAACACTGCATACTAAACATGGCTTAGTGGAGATAATACTCGTGGATGACCC
>JAEQBH010008080.1:0-119292 GCA_016808115.1 Tetrastigma voinierianum
AACATCAAGTAGAATGTATGTGTTTTACATTAAAAGGTGATTGTAATTTTATTTATTAAAAGTTTATAATGCTATATATATATATATATATATATATATATATATATATATATATATATATATATATATATATATACTATATATATATATATGGACTTATCTTGGTATTTAGCCATCATGATTTATTAAGATCAAGCATATGAAATCTACACAATTGTTGAGATTCAATGACACAATAATAAAATATGAAAAAAAAAAAGAAGAAAAACACCATATTTATGAAAACCCTTCACGGGAAAAAAGCATAGACAAGGAAAACTTCACTATGAATATAAGAATAATTACAAATTACAACGGAATGAGAAATAACCCTAAGTATATATGTTGATAGCAGTAAAAATATTTCGAACAATATGTAGTATGTAGCAGAGAGAAAAGAAGAAGAGCGAGTTTATTTTTCGTTAGAGGAGCTACCACTTCTTAATTTGGACGTGGTTGCCCATGATGGAGTTTTAGGTATGATTCGCCTGTCAGTCTTAGCCATTAATCATCGTCAAACACACCTTTAACGTGATTTTCCCATACAATTTGGTCAGATGATATAATACATCTGATGGCCATTATCATAATGAGAGAGAACTTCATGGAGTTAAACCCGGCTTCCCTAGAGTAGAGAAGCACTATGTAGACTTGACCAATGTAAAGGTAAATTCCATATATACTGACATCATATTTTTTGCTTTTTTTCTTTTTTTTTGTCAAACTTGTTTTATTGTTTTGGTTTGGAAACAACGTTACCAAACTTGTTTTTTGGTTGGAGATCTCTTCTTTCCTGCTTTTAGTACTCAGAACTAATCATTGGCTTATTTGAGAACGAAAGTACTATTTTCTAGAAGCATCATATATTTTCTTCTTTTTTGTTGTCAAGCTTATTTGGTAACGAATTACCAAACTTGTTTTGAGTTTGAGATCATCTCTTCTCTCTTTGCTTTCGGCATTCAAGAACAAATCATTCCCCATTATATATACTCATCATTAAGGTTGTTCTCGTTTTCTACGGAGAGATGTCATTAAACGATGACGATCCAACCTTTCAAATGGCTCCCTCAGAAGCATAGCTTGTAGAGCAAGGGAAGCGTATTATTATTATTATTTTTCTTAGAAAATGGTAGTCGGTAATTCTTGTCGAACGGTACAAACAAAACCCTAGATTTTCTCTAGACCTCGGATAGCCCAGCGGATCACGCCATTAGAATCATCTCGCGAAATCTAGTAGAGCCCAAAGGCATTGCGTCGATTAGGAGCCGGTCGAATTTTACGTATTTCGAGTAGGACGAGCCAATCGGGGGTGATACGTGGAGCGAGAGTGCATGCCACATGGCACCAGGATTTGGGGAACACTTGGCACAAATGGCGAGTGTCATACTCTAGAATGCATGCAAATTAGTGGGAAGTAGTTGGTGCATGGCTTGGCATGGGTGACACTTGCCCACGAAGCGCGTACCATGTCCCAACACCATGAGAATTGGTCTTGTGTAGTGGGAGAAATCAGAACTGAAGGGGTTCTTCGCTGGTTAGATCAGTCCTAGAGAGGAAGAGAGGAAAATCATAAAGAAGAGAAGAAAGCAAAGGGATACCAGAAAAAAGGAAGAAAGGAAGGAGAAAGGAGAAAGGAGGAGGAGCTACAAATCCTCCATTGTTGCTAGTTTGGAGGACCCAAATTTGATCCCACACACTACAAGAGGTGAGGGATCTTTCCTCTTTGGTTATTTCCTTGTTTGGGGCCATGGAAATGGCATTTGGTTGAGTTTGCTATGTGATTGTTTGAATGAATAACATGCTGAATTTGTGATGTTGTCCATGCTGAATTTTCTGGGTTTTAAGACTGAATTTGTGATGTTGTACTTGCTGAATTTTCTGGGTTTGAAGACTGAATTTGTGATGTTGTACATGCTGTTTTTGGTTTTAGGACTGAAAACTCAGTTTGGTGTATTATTGTATGCATGACTAACATGCAGAGATGTTCTGGGTTTTTATACTGAAGAAACCAATTTAGTGTATTATTGTATGAATGAAAAACATGCAGAATTTCCTGGGCTTTCATGCATGACTAACATGTAGAATCTTTTGGGTTTTTAGTTCAAAGAAAACTCAGTTTGGGGTATTATTGTATGCATGAAAAACATGCAGAATTTTCTGGGCATCCATGCAGAATGTTTTGGGTTTTTAGATCAAAGAAAACTCAGTTTGGTGTATTATTGTATGCATGACTAACATGCAGAATGTTCTGGGTTTTTAGACTGAAGAAATTCAGTTTGGTGTATTATTGTATGCATGAAAAACATGCCGAATTTCCTGGGCTTTCATGCATGACTAACATGTTGAATCTTTTGGGTTTTTAGATCAAAGAAAAATCAGTTTGGTGTATCATTGCTTGCATGGTTAACATGGAATTTTCTGGGTTCTTAGACGAAGAAAATCAGTTTGGTGTATCATTGCTTGCATGGTTAACATGCAGGATTTTTCTGGGTTTAGCCCTGGTTGTTTAGGCCATAACTTTTCGTCCGAACTCCGATTTGGGTGTTCTTGGACTCTATGGAAGTTCATGGAGTCAGAATCTAGCCACCAGCCATTCAGGTTGAAATAGGTGCTCACATCTGTGCCGAAAAACTGAGTAATTGTTATCAATATGGGTGTTTCAAAAACATTGGGTTGTAATGTGTTGTGCTTGAACATGGCCACTTCTTGGCATGTAGCAGGCTATATGATTGACAAACTGTGTCTCAGCTTGGGAATATGAGTTATGGCATTACTTGCCTCAGTAATGGTGGGAATTATGTTAATACATGCTTGAAGATGTGTTGATATGAATGAACTGAATGATAGAAAAGATGTAGAGCATGCTTATGTGATGTACTGATTTGAATGTGTGGAATATTAACATGACTGCATGTTTGTTGATGTTGAACTGAATATATGAGATGTTCTATGCATTAGACATGAGTGTTCATAGCACACACAAAGTTAATACCCGGTGTAGAATGTCCATGTAGAGTCTTCATACATTAGTCATGGGTTTGAGTGCGGTGAGCCTGAATTGCATTGCATTGGTGTGCGGTAACACCACATTATGAGAGTCTCGTGCACGGTACTGATTTGGCCTTGCGTTTGGTGTTGAATCGTGTGTGGGCTTGGGAATGGGGCCCGAAGTCAGTGAGTTCCATGGTCAGCAGCGAAAAAAAATGAAATGTAATGTCAGGCGTAGCCGTGGGGATAGATACCCCCTCGGGTGAAAAGCACGAAAGCACAGTTGGAACGGCATATCCCACCGGTGGCCGAAAAATGTCGGAGGGTGTAAGAGACCCGCGGTGAGGCCCGGATTACATTTGCCCAGACCGCGAAGCGATTAAATAAATATCACATAGACTACGGGTTTGTGAGATGAGAGTCATGACTCGTGCTAGATTTCCCATTGGCACTTGCATTGGGTAGTGGGTCGGAGGTTGACCGTGCCCAGGGCTTGTAGGTGTCGTCTCATACATGCATGTAGATTTTCCATGATAGGATAACATATAATACCTGAGATTGGTTTGTTGGTTTTATTTGAGATGATCATTTACATGTGCACCTAGGTGGAAATAGCCCTTATAGGATTTATCCCTCTTGGCGTTAGCTCTGCGTCAGTGGGACCCCCTTTGGTCTGAGGACAGGTACGGGCGGGACCGGCGCTCATAGATCTGGGATTATAGACGGGCTGACTTGTGGCCTTGATTCTTGTTTTGTGTATATATAAGAACGAACTAGTTTTAATATATGTTTTGTATTAGAAGTGATTTAATAACTCTTGGATCTATAGAAATGTATGGTCTTGTAACCATATGGACGAGTATGGATGATGGGCCCTATTGGGTCATTTTACTCATGTATGGGTCTCATGATATGAGACACACACGGAGTTTCCATGAGTTGACGATGGTCGACAGGACCCCGAGGTTTTGAAAGTGTCACATGACTAGCTCTAAAAATACAAATGGAGCTATCGGCGGGAGCAAACCAACATTAATTCATGAAGAGGACAATGGAACCACCAATACCATATAGAAGAAGGACTGAACATAGGGAAACGGTTGTCGTGCACCTTGTCCATTCATCACCATTTTCCCATGAATCGAAATTCTCTCCACCAAATACGACATGCTTGAATGAAACAATAGTTTCGAGCTTTAGTCTTTTGATCTCTGGTCTCCTGAGTTGTATCGATTCTTCGATAACTACCTCATCAGAGCCATCATAATTAGTTATGTTATCAGAGTCTCTTTTTCTTGGAAACTAACAGTTCTTAGCATTGTCTCCACATCATTGGACTTGGCCAGCCAGACCTTACTGTAATTTGTATCCACATTTTCCGTGGAACCAAAGCAGAGACTTTTCTCATTATGTCGATTCAGGAAAGATGAAAAGGAGAAAATGACAATCGAGATTCACAAGCATTGATTCATCAGGACCTTTGTTCACAAGATTGCATATCAATTTAACTAAACGAAAACATTTATTCGAGTCAATTGATAAACGAAGAACTCATTCGATTATAAAACCGATTTTCAGAAAATTAGTTCTCAGCCCATCAAATTTAACATTTTCCATCTCATTCTAGGTGAAATCTTGTACTCATGAATAAATTCATAACCAACTTGATTCACAAAACCAAAAATCGAGTTTCAAACTCACATTCCTGAAATTTTTTCCAAATTTAATCCAAACTAGAAAATCAAACAGAGAACAAAAAAAACACCAAAATGAACAATCAAAAGAAACAAATAAAGTTTTTACGAAACTGTATATGTAAAGAAGGTGAATCTGATTCGACATGCCATCCTCCCCGTTTATATAAAGGCCAATTAGGAAAAAGAACTGAAAATATAAAAGCAAAGGAAAATAAAGTCCACCTAGACCGTCTTCTAATCCTTAGTTTGGATAAAAACGAGTAAACCAAAAAGAATAAAAATCAATGGCACACAGAATAGTCACAGGAGTGTGTTTCACTTTCCCATCAACTGGGGTTAATCTCCTTTGAATGGAAAATAGAAAATAGAAAATAGAAAATGGAAAATGGAAAATGGAAAATCAGTGTGAAACCAATTAAATGAGGCTTTCAAAAACATGAGAGCCCACTTGAAGGACTCTAGAGTTGAAGGGTTCAAATTGTTGGGAGAAATAAACACAAAATGAATATTTTCCCTTGTTGATTCTTTGTTGGAGTCAATAAAATGTAGCGAAAAATAATATGCCCGAGGAGATAATCACAAAACAAACGAGGAGAATTTTAACGTGGAAAACCTCCCCCGAAAGTGAGAAGAGGAAAAACCTTGGGACCTTTGGGAGTCACCCAAATATCCTTATAATAATTTGGAGTGCAGACCTAATTCTAAGCTAGGTTTCAACACCTAGTTTTTCAACCTATTCAGAGAAGATGAACTTGAATCCAAAACAATGAAATCATCTAAATATAGTGAATAAAAATAATAAGTATATCTAGCCTCAAATCGAATGGATTGATGAAGATCTCACGAAAAGCGTCCTACAGATTTGATCACGAATAAAACGCTACGTAAAAATATGCCCCAGCAGATTATCTGGGCGCCTCTTCTCGCTACTGGCCCCGGATTATTTAGTAGTCCTTTTTTTCTCTTGCAAAAGCCTTGAAAAAAGCTATGCCGAACCACACCGCGACTTCACGCCTCTTTTCTACCTCCTTAGGTTTTATTATAAAACCTGTAGCCTAATGGGCTTAAGAGAGAAAATGGGCTGCCTAAATTTGGGCTGGACCCACATTACAATCTCCCCCTCCAGCCCAACATAAGGGGAGATTACACTCTAACATCTCAGTTAGAGTCATAGAGGCGGCCGGCCTGGCTCGACTTCTCTGCGGTAACAACTTTTGTCATCATATCGGAAAGTTAAAATATGTGTGAATCTTCTTAAGCTTCATAGCTATTTTCAATGACATCTCGTAACCAATGATATCTCCCATCATGTGCTTTGTACGGGAATGATGCAGTATTCTTGCTTTCGAGTCCGTAGCACTTTCGACTATCACAAAACACAGCCTCTCATCTTGCATCAAATGACTCTTGGATAAATCTCTTCATCCATAGCATCTCTTTTGCTGCTTCAGTTGCTACTATATATTCTGCCTCAGTAGTAGACAAGCGCACACTTCTATAGCAATTTGCCATGAAAACGGCTCCACTAGCGAAGTGAATAAACGCCCAGTGACTTTCTACCATCGAGGTCACGCCGCCTCCGACATCACAACCATTCTTTGGCATTGGTTTGAACCCCCGAAACTCAAACACAATTTTGAAGTACCCCTCGAATATTTGAAGATCCATTTCACTTTGCTTCCCAGTGCTCCTTTCTGGATTTGAGAAATCTACTCCTTTGTACTAACAACATGTGCAATACTCCGAGACCTTATACAACCATGCAATACATGGGCTCCCCCTTCTTCGAGGGTAAGATAGAGGCCATCTTTCCTTGCCATCCCATTCAGTAGTGGGGCATAAGCCACGCTAAGCAAAGTGATTGGCTAGGGGTGTGCTGCGACTTAGCATCTTTTCATAATGAACCTTTGGCTTCACGTTCAACATACTTTTCTGTGACAACCACAACTTCTTTGCCTTTCTATCTCTCGAATGGTCGCATACCCGACATTTGTTTTGCGAGGCTAAGTCCTTCATGTCAAGGACTTGAACAACCCTCTCTTCAACTTGCCAATCAATTTTGAATCATTCCCAGCTATTAACATATCATAATCAACATAAAGTAAAAGAATAATGAAGTTACCATCTGTAAACTTCCTGAAATAAACACAATGATCTGCATCTGTCCTCTTATAATCGTGGCTCACCATAAAAGAATCAAACTTCTTGTACCACTGCCTTGGCGCTTGCTTCAGCCCATAAAGACTTTTCTTTAATTTGAAAACCATGTGCTCCTTACCTTTTACTTGAGCCCCTCGAGGTTGTGACATGTAATTTCTTAACCAAATCACCCATGAAGAAAACGGAGTCTTCACGTCTCTTCATTCAGAAGCTCGAGGTCTAAACTAAGCGGTCGAACTCAAAACAACTCTGATGAAGACATTTTCACAAGCGGAGAGAATATCTCATCAAAGTCGATACCCTTTTTACGCCCGAGCCTTTTACTACTAAGCAGGCTTTATACTTGACAATTTTCATCAGCTTTATCTTTCTTGACTTGAACACCCGTTTGTTCGCAATGCCTTTACGCCTTAGGAAGTTCCACTGACTCATAAGTGTCATTCTTTAACAAAAGAATGCATTTCTTCTGCATAGCTTTCATCGACTTACCTTATCTGCATGAGTGCGTAGCTAGCGAAAATTCTCTGGCTCCCGCCGTCAATAATCAACACGTACGAAGGAGGATACTTGGATGATGGGCTGACTCTCCACTGTTAGTCGCCAATTTGAGGTTACGAAATGACTTGTTGAGAAGTGCTCCTCTGCTCAGTAGCTTGATCACTCTACGGCATCCCGTCATCAACCAACATCTCTGGTGCTTCATCAAGTCATCTCTACTCAAATCTATAGTACGCTGCAAAAGGAAAATGAATAAGCGCAGGATCCAATAGCACCATCACTGATGGCTTTAGCAGCACCGGTCTTCTCACAATTTGAAATAGTATGATCTTCATAAAATATCACATCTCTACGCCACGAAAATCTTCCTTTTCTTGGATCCCATAATATGTATAAACTCTTCATTTCCATAGCCAGCGGATACATGGAAAAGCTTTATCATCAAGCTTTGACCTCTGCTCTTTAGGGACATGTGCAAAAGCCTTGCACCCAAAAACCTTAAGATGATTGTAAACAACATCTTTTCCTGTCCATACCTTCTCTGGAATGTCAAACTCTAAAGGAACTGAGGGAGACCTATTTATCAAGTAACAAGCAGTACGAATAGCTTCACCCCAAAACACTTTGGGTAGCTTTGCCATTTTTAGCATGCATCTGACCTTCTCAACAATAGTGCGGTTCATCCTCTCTGCAACACCATTGTGCTGTGGAGTACCAGGAACTATCTTCTCATGTCTAATACCATGTGTTGAACAGTAGTTTCTAAACTCCTTTGATGTATACTCACCTTCATTGTCAGTACGAAGACACTTCAAACTTTCTTGTCTCTGCTCAGCTAAGGCATGAAATTTGGAAAAGCGTACATGATCTTTGGCCTTGACGAGATAAACCCACACCTTTCTTGATGCATCATCTGATAGATGTGACAAAATATCTATTTCCACTCAAAAGGACCACAAACATCGAATAAACCAATTCCAAAATATTAGATTTTCTTTTTTGAAGATTTAGAAAAAGAAACTACATGATGTTTAAATAAACAATCACAAGGGTTAAGACTGTTTCCTTTAGTAAAAGGAATGAGAGCCTTTTTGGCTAGTATATGTAACCCTTTCTCACTCATGTGACCCAATCTTTTGTGCCATAAATTTGGGGAGGAACCATCTTCAGTTGCATTCAATTCATCTCCACATATTTTCACAACTGTCCTGTAAAGTGTGCTTCTAACCTTGCTCACAGCGACTACTAAAGAACCTTTGGTAAGCTTCCATTCTGGATTGCAGAAGTAATTCACATATCCTTCAGATCCAAGCAACTCACAGAAATAAGATTAGGCATGATCGGGAACATACCGCACATCTCTTAGAGTCGATGAACAACCCGGCGATAAATGCACGTATGCAAACATCACCAATACCCACAATCTTGGAGTAATTTGGTGGTACATCTTCAGGTACCAAAGGTCTCACAGCTTTTGTGCGATGTGAAGAACTCAGCAATAGAGTAGCGTGATAGAAACAACAGTATCGATAATCCACTCAACCTCATTATGCATGCTTGATGAGCATTCTTCATCTCGAAAAATAGAGGCGCCACGTCTTCGTCGGATAAAGCGAGTTGTAGTATTTTTATTTTCATCTTTCTCCCGATTTTTGCCTTCTTTTTGTTCAGTTTCTAAGCATAACAATTTCTTTTCATATGTCCTTTCTTACCACAATGATAACACTTTCTTCTTTGCTAGACTTTCCTCTGGATTACGACACGCCTTTGGATTTACACGTATAGGTTCTCTATTTTTTACCTCTATACGTTCTCTGTGACTAGAGCTCGGTCTCAGAAGATATTCCTTGTTCCTTCCCTTCGGCTTCTTCATTAAACAAAATGTCTTTTTACCATATCCATGGTTAAATTGCCATTAGGAGCTGAGGTTATAAAGTGAGATAACTGAGTATCGACTATCGGCGAGAACTCAAGTAACAATACTTGCAACTCATCTTGATCTTCATATTAGTGGCCCATTCTTGCTTCGCAGCCCTTGAAAGTCAACTGGTATTGCTCACCTTTCTGACGTGCCCATTTATACTTCAGATTTACTAGCTTCTAATCAAAGTGGCTTTGTGCATGGATCTTTCGTTCGTGCATGGATTCTAAATTTTTCCCAAGCTGTTAGCATTAGTCTCTGTGACACGTGATGAAACACACTTTGGTCTGCAGCATCGATTAGAGCTCTTCATTTTTTCTATGCATGATCTTCCATTACGCCCGACATATCTTTAGGTTTACTTTTATCCCCCATCAATGAGCATATAAATCCTTGCAATAAAGAATATCTTCCATTCTTGGCTTCAGTTAGAATAATTAGACGAGTTAGTCCTAATCATAAGCGACTCAGGAATTCCTCCATTTTTAAATCAACACCAACCCTGCAAATACCAGACATTAGAACTGGCTGCGATACCACTTGTTGGGAAATAAACACAAGGCTGAATATTTTCCTTGTTGATTTAACACATTCAGATTAAATAAATCTGACCAAGAAAAATAATATGCGAGAGATAATCACAAAAAAAACGAGATAATTTTTAACATGGAAGCCTCCCCCAAAGTGAGAAGAGGAAAAACCACGGGACCGTTGTTGGAATCCACCCAAATATCCACTATAATAATTTAGGTATAGAACCTAATTCCTAAACTAGGTTCAGCACCCTGATTTTCAACACAATCGGAAGATGCCTTAAAGATCCAGCTTGATGAAATCATCCCCAAATATAGTGAATAAAAATAATAGGCATATATAGCCTCGAATCAAGGCAAGTTGATGAAGATCTCACCGTGTTATGCGAATGTAGTCTGAATAAGAAAACCTTTGCAGCAAAAATATACCCCAGCAGTTATCGTGCCTCTTTTATAACTCCTGTTGGATTATCGTGATCCTTTTTTTATAGCTATGAGAAGCGCTGAAAAAGCTAGCTGCAGACCACACACGGCTTCACGCCTCTTTTTCTGCCTCCTCGGTTTTATTATAAAACACAGTAGACCTAATGGGCTTAAGAGGAGAAGTGGGCGCCCCTAAATTTGAAGTTTGGACCCACATTGCACAGAATTTCGAGAGAGAGAGAGAGAGAGAGTCTGAGAGAAACCCCAGTTTATTTTCCCGGCCAACTTTCCATGAAAGATCAAAGCTCTGGAAAAAACTAATCAACTCTTATTTGGAAAAAAAAAAAACAAGGCAGATCCCAAATCTGTGACACTTGGGTGCTCCATCGTTACGATATGGTCAATTTGCTTATCTGTCTTCACTCTTGAAACGACATTGCCACAGAAATCAATGCCAACAAACACTTAGTCATACATCATCTTGCTCCCTTTGTCGGGGACGGAAAAAAAATTCGACAATGATTTTTTTTTTTTTTAAGGAAAACTATTTTATTATCATCGTTCAATTTATTTGAAAACTTACGGCTTGAAAAACACAAAACGAGTACTTGATTTCAAAATATTTAAAAATAAAAGAAAAAATATCAGATATAAGATTAAACAAATCTTAAATGCAAGCGATAACTTTACGTGCAAGATCATACCCTATAATATATGGGTGTTATCAAAGTTTATGGATTTAGTATTTAAGGAATGTTAAACTCTTTATTAAATATTTTGTTATTTTATCAAATATTTTTAAATTAACTAACCTTAAATATGAACTCAAACATATTTGAGGTCATACCTAATACATATGATTGCATCCCCAGGTTTTACTAATCTTATACTTAAGGTTTATTGAATCTTTTATTAAATGTTTTGTTATATTTATCAAATATTATTTTTAAATTATTGACACGATTTTAGTTTCATGTCTTTTGTTTTATAATTTTTAAATAAATTAAAATGGGATCACAATATAATTTTCCTTTTAATTATTAGTATTAAATATAATAATATTTTTAATCGAGAAGAGTCCATTCTTCCTATTATTCTTTTATTTAATAGTAACATTTAATGTTGACTCCATAGTAAATATAAAAAAAAAATATAATATGAGTGGTTTAATTTGGTCGAGTTTTTACTCTAAGGACCAAATCAATGAGAAAAGTAACAATTTTTTATAAAAGTAATATTATGGTAGTTGGGTTAATCATTTTATTTTAAATTTTGATGGTGGGTGCTAAGGAAAGAATCTAGTTTGAAAAAAGACCCTTTATGAAGACACCAAGAAAAAAAATTAATAATAAATTCTAATTATCTATCATAGTGTCCTATAAACATAAAAGCGGATAATATTTATATAATTACATCGAGTTTTTGAGCTCAAAACATAATATAGTTAATCGAATGCGAATAAATCATAATATTATATTATAATACATTCGAAATGAGCATAAAAGCACAATTATACAAGCGTATTTATCCAAAATTGAATAAATGTGAAAAAGAAAAAAAACTTGCGTTGCCGAGTTTTTATATTTGACCTGTGTATTATTATCTCGATAAAATTATAAAAAGGCTTTCAATTTCTAGTGTAATTTATAATTTTTTTATTAAATGTATATATTCCTTAAATTAATAAACTTTTCAGTTAATGGAAAAAAATGTTTCATGTTTAATGAAATCATGATTCTATATTTTTTTTCTTTTTTTTACTTTAAAAACAATAATGCAACATGTAAATGTTATATATTTAAGTTTCAAAGAAGTCGAAAACAAAAATAATTTCTTATCAAATATATAAATTCTTTGGATGAACAAATTTTTTATGCACAAAAAAAAGGTGTTTAGTGTTTAATACGATAAATGATCAAATCCTCCAATTTTATTTTCTTTTTCATTTATTTTTATTGAGAAAGAAATATGTCAGTATAAAATGTAGTAACCAAATTGATTTGAACTTATTTTCCAAGTCAATAATAAGAAATAATTAATGTTACACATGAATTGTCTTATCCCAATTCTCACGTATCAATTAAATAAAGTTTTTTTGTTTAAAAAAAAATTTAATTTCTTACACGTTAGACATTTTCAAACAAACAAATTTCAAACCAGAATCAAACTCAACCAAATAAATAAATCAATATTAAAGGGAAAAGTAAAAGGTTTGTTTGGTTCCTATTTTACAAATTGTTATTGAGAATAACTTTTAAAGCAGTTGTGAAACAATTTTTTAAAATATAAAAAATTTATCGTTTTTTGCTTTGAAAATTGTTCTTGTTAACTAAATCTAGTGTTTTATGTGTTTTTCGTGTTTTTCAGAAGAAAAAGAACGTGTTTTCTTTATTCTCTTTATTTTTCAAACCAAAAAACAATTTTCAAAAAACTGCTAACAAAGTGGCCCTTAGAGCATGTTTGATTCGTGTTTTTAAAAAGCTGGTACTACACATTTTTTGAAAACCTGAAAAGCTCTTAAATTCAAATAACGATAAGCGCGCCCCAAAACCGGGTCAGGTTGACTACCGTCAGCCATCGAATACAAGTGGAGGTCGAGATTGCAGATGCCACTTCGAGAAAATCGGGCGAGCCCTATCCATCTCCTTTGTGCAGGGGAGCTCACACCACATTCCTAACACATTTACACATCCCCGGCTTGATCCAGTATATGTGATGTATATCCAATACGACCACTTGGGCCAATAAGCGGTCTTTCGATGTACATGCCCGAGCTATGAAACCAACTATATACCCGATAGTTACGAGTTAGTATTTTCAGCTCTTAAACACTACATATATTAAATGAAAAGCATTCTAATCGTGTATCTGACGTGACACGAAGCCCATCCGGCTTTCTTCACAATAAATCTCTGGGGCCAGGCAGTCTCCTCGCACGCTCCACAGTACTGTAAGGGGATCACGGCTGGGGTGAGCTAAAGCTCGATGGAGAATCGCCTAAGTGGGCTACTCACCACCCAAGTATAGTGCAATGTTCCAAAGTAAACACACATTGGCTCAAATGCATGATCCTACATGAATGTCTACATGACCAACTCGAGATCCAGGAGTCCTCCCGCAGACTCTCTCACACACTCGCCTAAGCCTTGTATGAGAATTATTGTTTTCTTAGTGGACAACCCTCCGATGTATATATATCAATTGGGCCGCTCCGACGATTGATATATTAGTTGTTTGTGGACTACCCTCCGATGAATATCAATTGGCGCTCAGACGATTGATATTTTAGTTACAATGGACTACCCTTGATAATTAATTTTAGACTTCCCTCAGAACCATTTTCTCTAGACTAAGTCTCGTACTTTTAACTCCTATATTCCTAGGATGTTCCGGTGCATATGGAATGATGTATGCAATTCCAACACGTTATGTAATTATCATCTCAAACATCAAAATTAGCTAAGCAGGCTAATGGTCCAAACATGGCGATTTAATTTAAATCACTAGACCAAACACCTATTTTCATAAAAATATATATTTTAGAACAACATCCTTAAAGGGAATAGTGAAACCCTCATTACTATTCACAGAAAAATCCTGAATCCAACGGTTCACCTTGTGAACCGAAATCACAGCCGTTCCGGCGATGCATACGAACAAACGTAATACAAATTAGACAAAATGCACTCAAACAGCCCTAAAGCGGCCCAGTGGGCTTGATCCGCAATTGCTCCTTTCCTTTCAAAAATTCTATCAATTAGGTCCCGAGTTTTGGGGCCGTCAACTCAGCCCTACGGCCTCATTCAGCGAAACATTAGTAAAACATTTAAATGGAGTAAAAACTCAAGTAGGAAAATCCTACCTCTGTTGGGTTTGTCGAAAACTACGCAAATCGGGGTCCACGCGTAGCCCGACTCCTCGTAGAGCGTTTTCCCTTCTTGCTCAAGTCGAGGAAATCCAACGGTCAGATTGCGGGATCTTAGAGAAGAAGACCTTTCTCTCTACAAAACCCCATTCTTCTATCTGCATCTCCTTCCCAAGCTTTACGTTTTGGCTTGGTTAAATGGAGAAGATGAGTCATGCTCACTATTTCGTCTTCTAGTGACTTCGCATTTGCAAAATGGCGCTTACGTCCTTTTTCGATTGATATTCGGCACTATCTCGGCCGTCCATTTTCATCATTTATCTACTCATACCACTTATGGCACATGAGTACGTGTTATATGTGACTTTCGTCGCATCGAAAATCGTTTTATGGCACCCGAAGCGCGATGCCTCGAAAACGTGCCTCTTCTGTTTGTCTCTCGGAAAATTACGAAATTTTACGTGCTAGCTAGATTTCACGAGACGATTCCAACGGTGAAATCCGTTTTGTCATCCGAGATCTAAAGAATAAATTTTGGATTTTTAACCGAAATTACAATTTTGTAATCAAAATTACGATTTTGCCCTTATTCCAGAAATTGGAATTTCTCGGGTCTTACATTCTCCCCTCCTTAAAAGGAATTTCGTCCCGAAATTCAGGACAACACTATCACTCACATGCATAGCCGCGCTCATCATCGTGTATGCATTTAAATCTCAAACTGACTAAACCGCATTACCTTCATCCCTAAACAAGAAGGGATAGGTGGCCGCGTAGTGTCTCGGCGGCTCCCATGTACTCCTCCACTCCCACGGTGCCGCCACTTGGCACTCTCACTAGCCTCACGGTCTTGCGTCGCAAGAGCGATCAGTATCAAAATGCTGCTTGGTCCCTGCTCGAGGTCCATCGGTGTCTGACCTCGTCTACGTCCCCGATCCACCATATGGGTTTTGGATGGAGTATATTCGGGCATGGGGACGTGAAATACCTCGTGGACCTTTTGACATCTTTGACGATGCTTGTCCAGATGCGTAACGGTGCCTATCCTCTCAGTATCTCCTAAAGGCCCGGTAAACCTAGGCGTTAGCTCCGTAGCTAAGGCCAGTCGGCGCTCCTCTCTTGGGCATCCCCTTGGCATGATCACTAACCTCGACTCCCTAAGGGTCGGTCGCACATTAGCATAGCTCTTATTAGGATGGCGAGTGAGAAACGCTATCGTATCAAGCTCACCTTAGAGTTACGACCCCTTCTTGCTTTTCAACCTCTAATTGCTTTTTTCATTTTCTGCATCGAGCTAAAGTCTTCATTGACGTAGTCTGAACAAAACTCGACTCACACTCACCGCAGTGGTGAATGAACATCTGTGCACATAAGCGTAATGATGCCTCTTTGTGACAGCCAATCCCGGTTCCACCATGAGCGAGAATGCGAGATCTCTCACTCATAATCCCGACTTTATCAGATTGACTCTCACCACCTACGTCTTAGGGGGAGAACATCTATACTTGGCTTCTACAAGGCCTTAACCTCCTAGCCCCAAATCAATGTCGTGTGAATTGTAATGGCCCAGGCCTAGGTCTCTGATGCTTGACAACCCAGTGGTTGTCAACTCTTCGTGTCAAGCTTGACATCGATAACCAATAGGTGCCACCACAAGTCCATCACGCTTCCCTTCTTGTGACTCGATTTGTACCTGACTTTGACCACTTTCTGGCCCCTACGGCTATACATTTCTTTGGTGAGTGATTGTATAGCACCAGCTGGCTGGTTCCTCCCAACCCACACTAGGAATTGTGGAGGAATGAATGCGTAAACTCTCTGCTCTGACTAAGCTGGGATGTCTTTGTCCAAGTCTTAGGATCACTTGTCTGCAGGAAATCCTGTGGCCTCATGCCAATCCACAGCCCCAGTCACGAGAAACTAGTGTGAAGCAGAAGTCTTCTGCCTCTTCCCTGAACTAGGAGAAGGCGAGTGCTCCCTCTTGCTACCAGCTTTTAGTATCCCGAGTGTTTCAGTATCCTTAATTTCTCTCGATGGTCGAGGTCATCTGACCATGGAGTCCATATCCGTGGCGAAATCCACATATCCTTGCCACGAATGACGACTTGACCCATTCTCGAATCTCTGTGATACCCGGCCAATCCCGAGAAACTTCGTGTCTCGAAGATTGACATTCGGTCTCTCGAACTCATCACTACCTCGACCTCCTCTGAGTCGGCGGCCTCACGATCTTGCACACCGGTGTCCCAAAATCTCACCTCGATGGCAGAAACTCACACTGCGGAGCTTATCTGGTGATGGTCTCTCGACAAGCTGTAAGGCGATCCTCGAATGATACTCATGCTCCCACTCATTGGGAGTAGATCGAATGTCATCCACGAAGACAACGACAAAGCCCGATCTAGATAGGGTTGAAAACATTCTATGCATGAGATTTCATAGTGTCTACACGCTAACGCGTCGTCGATCCAAGGGCATCCTTGTAAACTCATAGTGCCATGTAGCGTCATCTTATTGCCTTAGGGATATCTGTCTCCTAACCCTCAATTTATGGTAACCGATTGAAGGTCTATCTTGGTAGACTCGCTCCCCTCGTGATCAAACAAATCGTCAATCCTCGCTGATGAGTAGATTCTTGATCGTAACCACATTCGGTATACGTAGTGATGCACGGTCGAAGGGTCTTGCCCATGTGGCCGCCAAATAGAGCAGGAGCGCCCCATGGTGAAAGTGCTAGGTCTAATGAACATCTTGTCGATAGCTCCTTTAAGCTGAATTTGTGAGTTCTACAACTCAAGCTGGTGCCATCCTATGCGGAGTCATGAGATGGGTGAAATACCGGGTGTAACTTTCAATCACAGAGTCACACATCCTATGTGGAGGTAGTCAGGTGGCTCATCGGAAAAACATCCACATATTCGCACAATACTGAGGTGATCCAAGTCGACCTCTCTCGTCCTATAGGAGTAAGTCTCGCAATTAACTTAGCTAAGCGTCCACGACACTTGGACTCGTGTACTGTCCTGGGCAAAATATCATGATTGTTCCCCCCTGAAATCCCATACGATTACAGTCCTGCGTATAGGCGGTAACCCTCCTGCGCTCACAATCGATCGCGATACATGGTATCGGCCAATCCATGCCGGGATGACATCGAACTGACATGTCCATGATCCTCGGGTCCCTTTGTGAGTAGAGTCCTTGAGATTTCTAACTTCCTTGACCTCGACATATCGTCCACTATTCTTGCCACAATCCACTGGGAGACTCACGTACAACGGCTCCTCTAAGATCTCTAGAGGTCCTTGCCCATTTCCACCACATTCGGGCCTCATTCTCTAGCTAGAACGCAGCTAGTCTAATCCTAGTCGTGTCAGAGGTAATCTCCATAGCCTCTAACACTTTCTCGTTCTGCATGAACCAATGAATTACACCCTTATGGATCTTTCCCCCATGAATGTTGGAGGATGATGCGTCCTAAACCTCTGGGGGGTTACTAGGATCTCCCTGACTACCTACTATGCGAGCTTGTGCAATAGCAGCTTTTGCAACACCTACGGCCTCTATAAGCCCGATCAAGTCTTAGGCGAGGCTGGTCGGTGTCGGTGGTGCGACCGGTCTCCCCGTGGACGTCTCACATGTCCTCGTCCTCACTAGCCATCTACTTATGTCAAATGGCAGCAAAATTCATGAGAAATTTTTCATTTCAGTCTAACTAGCAATAAACAATGATTACTAATAGACTTGACAATCATGAACTAACCACGTTCATTTCCTAAGTAGTGTTTAGAATTCCAACCACAATTTATTTATTTCAAAGAAGGTTATGCTCTCTTGTTCATTTCAGTCAGGTATCGAATCCTTAAGGTCGTAATTCCATAGCCTTAGTATCCACCCTTTTCCTATACGCATTACACCATGCATATAATTTTTTGCGTAACTACCACGCAATCACGATTTCAATTGGTATTTAAATCCAGTACAGTGTCTCTGAGGCATGAACACATCCCCGAGACACTAATCATACACATAACTCAGTGTATACGCAATCAATTTCGCGTTTAAAATATTGTTTTCAACGAAATTTTATTTTCAAAAATTTTATTTTTGAAAATTTTATTTTTCGAAAATTTTATCAAAATTTATTTGATTTTTATTTAAATTTAAAATATATATATATTTTTTTCAAAATTTATTTACAATGAAGCAGTGTTCATTTAGAGACTTCGATAAAAATCTGCAGAGTCGAAAAGCGGATCGAAAATAGGCTAGGAGTGCCCAGGGTGCACAGCCAGAGCCGGCCAGCGCCCGGGCCGCGCGCCCGGCGCCCGGGCGAGGGCTGCTTGCTTTCAACAACAGTCAAATTAATCAAATTTATTTTTATTTAATTTTGACTTTAAAATTTCTTCTCACTTTCCAACAACCCGAATAAATTTAGAAAATTTATTTCATTTAATTACATCGGAGTTTACTTTGTAAAACCTTAAAAATTAAATTTCTTTACCTAAACCAAATAAATTATGAATTTATTTTGTTTATTTCTTTGGTTCGGATTTACATACTTTGTAAACACCCAAAATGTTCTCACATCTTAAAATTTCATTAAATTTCTATTTTGATATCCAATAAGAAACCAAATAGAATTGATTTCAATTTATTTCATTTCGATTTTGTACAACTGTACCACTCAAAAATATTTTCTACACTTCCATGTGCTAATCACGAGCACACGTACAATCTCAACACCTAAAGCAGGTCAAGCACACCAAACACACACATCATGACATGGCATACACCAATCATCAAATAATTCACAAATCACACAAAACACATCAACACACGGTGCGCGTGGTGTCATAGTTTTGTCCATGATTTCTAGGTAATCTCATACCCCTAAGCTGACATCGAACCACACCTAGTGGTGATGTTCTTACAAACTAGCAGCCTGGCCCAAATCCTCAATCTTTAGGCTTCCATATACCTATACTTCATCAAACCACCTAGTGGTGATGGATACTTAAACTTAGAGGCTCTGAAGTGATACGTATACCTATGCTCACGATACCAAGGCTGTGGCGCCCGAGAACAGGGTCAGTTGACTACCGTCGACCCGCGGAATACAAGTGGAAGTCGAGTTACCCGATGCCACTTAGAAATCGGGCGAGTCTCCCTTTGTCAGGGCTCTACCCATTTACAAAACCTGCATTTACCTGTCCCAAACAGTCCAATATATACAATGTATATCCAATACGTCCACTTGGGCCCATAAGTGTTTTCCCGATGTACATGCAGGCCTGAAACCAACTGCCTTACCCCAATAGTTACAAAGAGTTAGTATTTTCACTCTTAAACACTACATATATTAAATAAGAAAGAAAAGCATTCTAATACATGTATGGCGTGAAACACAAGCCACATCATTTCTTCATAATAAATCTCTAGGAGGGACGTCTCTCGCACGCTCCTTGTACTGCACGTAGAAAGGAGATCCAGCGGCCGGGGTGAGCTAAAGCTCGAGTAGGAGAATGTCATACTAAGTGGGCTACTCACCACCTAAGTGCGGTGCAATGTTCAAAGTAAACACACATTGACAAATGCATGATCACTGCCCAGATAATACACATGACGACTCATCGAGTCCTCACCGACTCTCACACTCGCCTAAGCCTTGTATGAGAATTATTGTTGTTTTCTTAGTGGACAACCCTCAGAATGTATATATATCAATTGGAGCCGCTCAGACGATTGATATATTAATTGTTGTGGACTACCTCGATGAATATCAATTGGGCGCTCCGGCCGAGTGATGTTTTAGTTTGTGGACTACCCTGCGATGAGTGTATTTTGGGCTTTACCCTCCGAACCATTTTCTCTAGACTCATCTCATGCACTACTTTCCTATATTCCTAGGATGTTCCAGTGCATATGGAATGAATGTATGCCAATTCCAACACGTTATGTAATTATCATCTCAAACATCAAAATTAGCTCGCTTGGGCTAATGGTCAAACAAGAGCGATTTAATTTAAATCACCAGACCAAACACCTATTTTCATAAAAATATATATTTTAGAACACTATCTCGGGAATAGTGAAACCCTCGGTTACTATTCCCGAAAAATCACAAATCAACGGTTCACCTTGTGAACCCGAAATCTGACCATTCAGGCCCAATGCATACCAAACAAGCATCTAATACACAAATTAGACAAAACCACATCAAACAGCCCCTAAAGCAGCCGTGGAGCAGTCACGGGCTGCTCCTTTTTCCTTTCGAAAATTCTATCAATTGGTCCCCGAGTTTTGGGGCCAGATGCAACCTCATGAGGCCTCATTCAGCGAAACATTAGTAAAACATTTAAATGGGAGTAAAAACTCAAGTAGGAGAAAATCCTACCTCTTGGGTTTGTCAAAACTACGCAAATCCGAGTCCGCAGCGTAGCCCGACTCCTCGTAGAGCGTTTTCCTTCTTGCTCGTCGGAAATCCAACGGTCCAGATTGCGGGATCTTGGAAGGAGAGACCTCTCAAACCCCATTCTTCTATCTACTGCATCTCCTTCCCCAACTTTACGTTTTTGGCTTGGTTAAATGGAGAAGATGAGTCATGCTCACTATTGCCGTCTTCTAGTGACTTAAACATTTGCAAAAGAAATGGCCAACTACGTCCCTTTTTTGATTTGATGTCGTCACTATCTCGGCGATCCATTTAATCATTTATCTACTCATACCACTTATGGCACATGAGTCGTGTTATATGTGACTTTCGTCGCATCGAAAATCGTTTATGGCACGAGAGAAGCGCGATGCCTCAGCGATGCCTACTACAGAAAGCTGTCTCGGAGAAAATTCTGAAATTTTGCGTGCCAGCTAGATTTCACGAGGGCGATTCCAGCGGTGAAATCCGTTTTGTCATCCGAGATCTAGAGAATAAATTTTGGTTTAGCGAAGTACAATTTTGTAATCAAGTGCGATTTTGCCCATATTCCAGAAATTGGAATTTTTCTGGTCTTACAATAACAGTTTTCAAATAACATCAAAATGATATTCTTTGTGTATTTAAAAACTGTTGTCAATAACAATTTGCAAAAGCATGAATCAAACATGTACCTAAAGTTCCCAAAATATGTCTTTGTTTTTGTTTTGCTCTTTTATTTTTCAAAAAAGCGGTTTTCAAAAATCGCAAAACAAACAAGCCTACTGCTTTGAAAACTATTTTGAGTTTTCAAAAACAAAGAAAACATGGAGAACATGTTTAATACAATGTGTTTTTGTTTTGAAAACGAAAAACACAATAAAACACAAAAAATTCAAAAAACAATAATAATTTAAAAAACTAAAAATAGTATTCTTTATATTTTTAAAAACTATTTTGAAAAACATTTTTTCCAAAAAATACGAAACAAACAACCTTTTAAGTTCCCAAAAGTGGTAGCATTTGGTGGACATTGAGGGAGTCAATAGTGGGATATGTTTTGATCATATGTTTACACTTTAGGAAACCTTTTCCAACACAAAATATATGTCATTTGACCTGACCCACCATCAAATTAATCATACCATATCTATTTTATTTTGGTCGTGAACAAGTCATATAATTTTGCATGGCCCCATCAGTTTCCAAGTTTCTACTTTCGAAAACTTTTCATTTTGACCACTGTGCCAATTTTAGGAGTGAATTTTCTTGGGATGGTCATTAATTTTTATTTAAATAATTAAAAATAAAAGTGAAACTAACTTTTCTTTTTATTTATTTGACTTTACAAATTCGTTGCAAATTACAAATATTGATTTTTTAGCCTATTTTCAAATTTATGTTCATTTTGGCCTCCCATACCATGTAAGAATACCATATGAAAGAGATACTCCAAATTTTGATACATAGCCAAATCATTGTTAAAATGTGGTGGTAGTGAAACTTCAAATTCAAATTAAAATCATAGTTAGTAATATGAAGCGTAGTTAGAAAATGTGGCTTTAATTTAAAAATGGCTTAGTAATTATCAGTGTAGTTTTAACAATAATTTTTATATTAAAATGTGAATTTCTCTCTGTACAATATTTTTACATAATACAGGAGACCAAATTGAAAGATAAGTTTGTTTAAAAAAAAAGTGCTGACATATAGGGCAAAAATGAAACTATTTACTATTTATGTTTAAGAATTGTACTTTTAATTTTCTGGAAAAGAATTTAATATAATTAGCATTAATTAAGAACATGTTTGATAATAATTGTAGGAGGTATTTTTACTTTAAAAATGTTTTTACAAAATTATCACGCATTTGCTAAAATTTAGAAAACTCATTTAAATTTTTGAAAAATCGCTTTTAGTATTGAAAAAAAATCATTTATGGTGTTTTATAGGTTATTCTTAAAAACACTTCCATGAAAATGGCCCCGAAATACAATCACTACCATTTAAGCACTGAGATTGAAACATTTTAAAATTATTTAGAGCCCATTTGATAATAATTTAATTCATTCATTGAATTAAAAATGATTTTCGATCTTTAAAAGTGTTTTCTATAAATGACTCTCCAGAAAACATGCCTTATAAATGATTCTCAATATTTAAAAATTATTTTTTAGATATTTTTAATAGTGTTTTCTAAATTTTGTAAAAAAAGTGTTTTCTAAATTTTATCAAACATTTAATATTTTAAGTAACTCTTTAGGTTAAATACACTTCTTATAATAGGCGCTAAACAAACTTTTATTAAACATATTTATATATTAAAAATTAATTAAAATAGGTTGAAAGGTGATGAGGATCTGAGAAATGGGCCGGGTAATTCATCCATGACCCGAAGGAAGCTAGTGAAGACCATACCCCGTCCGTGTCATTACATAGCGGCCCAAACGGAGGCCGTGATGGGCCCAAAACGTAGTTTGGAAAATAGGGAGGCCCATACTCGGCCAGTCAAACCATATCTTCACAAATAGCGAGAGAAGATGAGAATGTGCTAAAAGGCGTCGCAGTCGTCAGTGGAGTCACAATTATAAAGGGAAGGAAGCGACGAGAGAAGACCGTCGGGGCGGATACCCACCAACAAGGAAGGAGGATTACTCCAAATAAACTCATTTGACTAATCCATCCCATTGGAATCTAAGGCTAACTACATGAGGAAACCTATCCTCGAAGGGAAGAACCCTAAATCATCGCCCAGGTGGATGAATATCCATTATAAACACAAGGCCCGATCTGACAACACGAAAGATGCGACTTCTAGGCTATGAAATGGTTCTCTTATTTCCTGGAAGAATCAGGCTTAGGCATCGGGCGGCCGGGCGAAGCCCGCCGACCTCTTTACGATTCTTCTTATGGGAGTGCCGCACCCGGATCACATAATCATCGGTCTTGGTCAACCCGGCGACTGACAGCGCTCGGCCCGATTCAGGTTGAGCAGGGCATCATGATTGCGGCGAATGCGTAGGAGCGACAATTCCTTCATAAACATGGCCGATTCCTCGATTCTGATGGTATCGACAAGGAACACGGCGGGGAGTAACACTAATCCACCAGGACACGGAATCCACTAGGTGATATGAGCGGACCCCTGGGGCGATGGAAGCGGCCTTGAAACGATACAGCGAAGTGGGGCGCCGCCTTGTCAACGTGCAGTCGAAGAATTGGAGCGACCTGCGGTCTGACATCGGGAGACACGGAAAACCCGGGAAGGCCACCAACCTCCTCCCGAGCACGGCTTGGCAGGGCGCACGGGCATGAAGCTGACGGCGGAGTCGGTCGGGCCGGGGCATGGACCCTGCGTTGGCTCTGCGGAAGGAGCGAAGCAATACCCGGGAGGCGGTTCGAGCGGCGGAATCACCCTCAACTAGAGCGGGGCTTGATCCTTAGGAGGCGAGAGGTTCAAGAAACCTCCACGACAAGAGCTCAGCCGTGAGGGAAGGCCCGGTGAAGGACGGACCCGGATCACATGGATACTTTAGTGCGGCAAGCGAATCTCCGCTTCCGCAGTAGGGTGCTGCACACCCCTTCCGGCCGGAATTGAATGCCTCAGGTAGAGACATTCGATGGAACCAAAGATCCCGTCGATCACCTTAATACTTACAAAAATCAGATGGAGCTACATGGGTTTCAGGATCACGTGCGATCACCGGGCGTTATGATGCAGCTTAAAGGACCGACTTTGGCACGGTTCAGGAATTCCCCTTCATCCATCTCATCATTCAGGGAACTATCTGTTGCATTCGTCTCCCACTTCATCGGAGCCCGGACGTACAGAAAGCCTAGCTACCATCTACTGACCATCAAGCGGGACCCTTGAGAGTTTGAAATCATATGTACTAAGATTGTGGCAGGAGTCCACGAAGGTAGAGCGTGCTAAGCGAAAAATTAGTTTATCACAGCTTTCATCGCGGGATTAGGCGTACAGTCAAAGGACCTGATGTTCTCTATCTCAAAGAACCCTCAAGCTAGCATGGCCGAGGTCCTCGCCAAAGCCAAAAAGTATATAAACGGCGAGGAGGCCCTCATATCAAAGAAGGAGAGCTCCTCGCCCGCGAAAAAGGGCGACAGGACAAGCGGCGAGGGACGGGCCCCAAGGAACTAAGAAAGGTGGAGAGGAAATCCCAGGCCCGAGCGGGAGGCGATCCCTTAAAAGAAGGAAGTCTCGAGAGACCGTTTGGGCTACGGCTAAACCGAAGGCGAGAACCTTACCCGACACAGCGCCGCTCCACTAGCGACTCATTATCCTGAGTCACGCATGAGATTACGAAGCGAGCAATTCACGAGATGGCGGCTGGATGAAATCAGATCCCGCGACAAGGGATAATACCAAGTATTGCGAGTTCCACAGGGACTATGGGCATCGCACTGACAACTGTATACAACTAAGAAGAGAAATTGAATATCTAATACAGTGCGGATATCTTCGGCGTTTCATATCTCCAGGGAATCAAGCTCAGAATCAAACCCAAAGTCAAGCGCAGAACCATAATCCGAACCCGGCTCAGCAGCCGCCATCTCGGGAGGATTCGCTGGAGGAGGAGAATCTAGTTCGGCTCGAAAAGCCCACTCGCGGGCATGAGATCGGACATGGAAATACTAGTAGTGTCTAAAGTCAGCGAGATCGACACCATCACGTTCGGTTTCGGATGTGGGGATCGCGACACCCATGACGACCCGCTGTGGTAGTCCGTTACGAAATTTATTGCCAATGCAAAAGTTCTTAGGGTTTTAATTGATAATGGGAGTTGGTGACATCATCTTGCGTCGGTAACCGATAAAATGGGTATTGGAAGGAGACAAGCTGAACCCCCATCGGCACACACATCTCACGAGGATTTTTCGGGGAGAGAAGGTGTTACCGTTGGGCTCGATTCAGGCGAGTGTGACTGCTGGGGAACCCCACGCGGCGGCGACGGCAACTTAAGGTTCCTTATAGTGGACGCCCCGTCAGCCTACAATATGCTTCTAGGCAGACCCTCCCTCAACGCAATAAAAGCCATCCCCTCGGCTTACCACATGATGATCAAATTCCCAACAGTAAATGGAGTCGGGACGGTTCGAGGAGATCAGCGGGTGGCCCGGGAATGCTACGACCTCCGTAAGAGCCAGAGCGGCCGACGGCGTAGGTATGGCAGACTTGACTTACGTGACTGAGGTACTCACCGACCAGACCTCGGAGCTGGAACTATATCAACTGGATGGCTGACCGGAACATCACAACTACGTGGGATCAAAGTTGAGGGGAAACCTCAGGGGCCTCCTCTCGGTTTACGAAGCAGGAGATAAAGATGTTTTTGCGTGGAGACGGTCGGGACGTGGGAGGGAATCGAGCCAGCGATGATCACTCACAGTTGAACTAATCCTCCCTTTAAACCGGTCGAGCAAAGCGCCGAGAAGCTTCCCGCGCTGGCGAGAAAGGCAAAGGGCCATCAATGTGAGTCGGCAAAGCTCTCAGCGGGGCGATAGAGAAATGGAATACCACGGTGGCTAGCTAACGTTGTGCTGGTAAACTAGCGCAGAAGTAGCGGGCTGCAGTGAGCTGTGCGACTTTGTGGCTGGCGTGCGAAGGAGACTGGTTCCACTCTACCAGAATCGACCTCATCGTGAGGTGCCACGACGGGCCACGAACTACTGATTTATGGATGCATTTTCCATTTGTCGAATCAGCATGGACCCGGAGACGAAAAAGGAGCTTCATTAGATCCGCAGTGCAAGGAACCCTCTTGTATCGGGTAATACCGTTTGGACCTTCGAGAATCACGAGGCTTGACACGGAGGCTAGTGAGCCGGATGTTCCAAAGACGGTTAAACCTGGCTTGATGGAGGTATACATAGGCGACATCTTTGGTGAAATCCACTAAGTCAGATCTCCATATCCTTTCTCATCTCATAGAGGCATTCGGATCACAGAATTATAACATGGTGAACAGGCTAAATGCGCCTTAGGCGATCAATGAGAAAAATTTATGGGTTTCATAGTTAACCACGGGGATGAGCGAATCCCGGACAAAGTAAGCATTGCTCGACATCTGGAGTCCCGCCAGGAGCCGGAGGTCCATGAAGTGACGGGGAAGGGTTGCAGCTTTAAGCCGGTTCGTATCCAGAGCGAGTGATAAATGTCGGCCTTTCTTCCAAGTTCTAAAGAAAGCCTTTCAGTGGGACAAAAAATGCGAAGAAGCATTCATGGCATTAAAAACATACTTAAGCTCTCCTCCCGTTCTAGTAAGTCCCCATGAAGGAGAACTCCTCACTTTATACTTAGTATCGGTTCTCAACCGGTCACGTGCTAGGTCGGAATCTGAGGAGCGAGTCCCACACTCTTTGCGTTCAGGCCTTGAGGAGCGGAGGAGAGGTACTAGGAATGGAAAAATTGATACCTGCTTAGTGGCGGCGGGAAACTCAGTCCACTATTTCCGAGGCTCACACCATAGAAGTCCCCAGCGAGTACCCAATGAAGCGGGTACACAAGCGGAAGTCTCCGGGGCGGTGAAGTGGGCCGTAGAGCTAAGCGAGTTCGACATCGGGTACAAGCGGCGCTATAGGGACGGATCTGGCCCGGAAGCCGTCATGGAATTCGCTCCAGTAGAAGCTTGCGAACCCACCACCCAGTCGAAGGGCGACCTCAGTATGGAAACTCTGCAGCCAGAGGAGCCTCAAGCGCCGCGAGAGGGGCGGAACGAGGCCCAATCACTCACCTCACCGGAAGGATGGGCATTGAATACGCACTCGGGTTTGGGTTAAGGTGCTTCCAACATGGCTAGAGTATGCGAGCGGTCATAGCGGGCCTCGAGCCTCGCCCACATTAGAGGAATCGATGATTGGGGTCATGGTGACTCCCAGGTGGTGAGTCGAGGCTGATCGAAGATACATACGGGCCAAAAGTGGGACTGATGGTTCTATGTCTCAAAGGTCAGTAATTTGCTAAAAAAGTTTGTATTGGTTCGGTCAAACACGTCCAGGCAGAGAATACAGAGCCGACGCCTTAGGCCCGAAACTAGCCACGACCTTCATGAGAAGATCTCGTTTGGTCAACGCCCATCGAGATGCCTAGGAACCCTATGTCGGCCCTTACAGCATGGAGGTCGCGGTGGGGATCTGTGGCATTGGATGGACCATGTTGGGATTATATCAATGACGGAACCTTCATGAGACTGACGAGAAGAAGCGGTAAGATCACGGGTGGGGTCTTCCGGGTTCTCAATCACAAAGGCTTTACAAGCGAGGATTCTTCGCACCTTTCATGAAATGCATCGGGAGAGGATATTTGAATAACGTCTTTGAGAGGGAGGTACACGAGGCATATGTGGGACCATATCGAACGAACGTTAAGCTAGGAAAAATCTTGAGGCAGGGATCACCTGCGCGCGATACTTTAAAGATCGACCGACTTAGTCAGAAATGCGAGAATGCGAGAGCTTGCCCCAAAATATCACGCCTCCGTCAAGGAACCCTTGGCGTCAATTACGACCCGACCGCTTCCAGTGATGGGAGTTGGACATGTGGGACCCTTGCCCATTAGCGAGGCGGCGATCTAAGTCATAATTATCGCGGTGGATTATTTCACCAAGTGGGCGAGCGGAGCCCATAGCCCGCGATTACGAGCGAGGAAGATGCAACTTTGTGTGGCGAGCCGTCATATGCAGGTTCGCCATCCCCGAAAACCTAGTATCGAGATAACGAGGAAGCTTGATTAAATGACACAAATTCGGGGTTTTTGTGCAGGCTCGGAATTAAAAATTATTACTCGTCACCAGCACACCCGCAATCAAACGGACAGGCTGAGGTCACCATCAGAACCCTTAAAGGCGCAAAAACCAAGGTAGGAAGTGCTTAAAAGGAAGTTGGGTAGAATACCTCCCAGTACTATGGGCCCTCTGGAACAGCCTTGAGTCAGCCTTTCAGGGACCCCATTTGCCCTAGCCTTTAGCACGAGAAGCGATAGCTGTTGAGAGGTTGGAATAAAATCTCCCTAAAGTAGGGATTGGCGTCGGAGGAACACAAATAGCGAGGCCTAGCGTGCGAACTTGGAACTCTGGATGAAAAGCGTGACAGAGTTCGCGAGGCGCACGAGAAGAGTATCAAAAGGAAGACAGCCCGAATTACTACAACCGGAGAGTCGAGCCCGGAGAAGTTACATGCGGAATTTGATTTGGTCTGAAAAAGCTTATGCCCGGCAAGGAAGAATCCAACATGAAACTAGGCTAGCTGGGAAGGTCCTTACATAATAACCAGTCATCGGACCGGGCAATTATGAGCTCCAAACGGAGGAGGAAAAATCTTACAACATACATGGAGCAGCGGAGCACACAGAGCGTTTTGTTAGAGGCACGGTTTATAATAAAGCCTTATCAATTCTTATATGACGAGTCGGGCATACGCGGGTAATTTAGTATCGCAAACAGTTCGAGGAACATACGCAATGAGAAAATTCATAAAAATAAAAGTCTCTCTTTATTCCAAATGAATCATATTCGGTTACAATCAGTGGTGTCCTTGATTACATCTCGAAAAACACTGTCTGACGGTGCGAAAAGAAAAAAAAGAAAAGAAAAAGATGCAGAACAAAGGAAAAGACAAAATAAAAGAAAAGAGAGGGTGTGATAGGGAAAAAAGAAAAGAAAAGATGGAGACAAAGGAAAGGCAGGAATAAAGAAAAAGAGGGTGTGATAGGGAAAAAGAAAAGAGAAAAAGATGGAGACAAAGGAAAGACAAAAAAAAAAAAAAAAAAAAAAAAGAAAAAAGAAAGAACTGAGATGAAAGCTATGGAATAAGAAAGAAGGAGGAAAGAAAGAGGGAAGAAAGAGGTGGAAAGGAGGAGGAAGAAGATAAAAGAAAAAGCGAGAGAGTGCGGCATAAGATGCACCACCTCCCGAAACATCCCTAGCTAGGGAACAACATGACTCCCGTAAAGGGGGAGACTAGGGAAAAACACAACTCCATATGAAGACCAGAAGAGTGATCCAAAGACATCGGAGGAACTCAATGACGGGCGTCGAGGCATACATCGGGCAAACTTCATCCACCGCATTTGTGAGACGGAATCTCAGGCATGAATCACGAAGCGACGGGCCACCATTTGGGAGGTCAAAGCGGCGAAAAGTCAACGCGTCGTTCGATTCTCCATAAATCAGCATTAATGACGGATCACCACCTTTTCGAGGACATGCGAGGCGGTTCAGTTCACGAGCCCCTTCGCGCAGCAGAGAGATCACGCATAACACATTGCTGGCTTTGACGAGCTCACTGCTTCCCACTTGAGCCGCGCTGCCTGAAGTCGAGACCGGCTCGAGGCTATCGCCTTCGGCCTTAGCGCCGAGCCCGCAGCGCTCCTTTGGCGAGCTCACCCACACCGCACGAGGCCCGGCGCCTCGGGAGTCGAGACCAGCTCGAGGCTACATCGCCCGCTCGGCCTTAGCGCCGGAGCCACATTTGCTCACTTTTGGCGAGCTCTTCCCATCACCTGGCATGGACGGAAGGCTCCTCTTTGTACTATTCATTCGAGCTCTTCCCGTCACACAAGCGTGGGCGAGCTCCTCTTTGTACTATTCATTTGGCCAGGCTCTTCCCGTCACACCTGACATGGGCGAGCTACATTTTGCAATTCACCACAGCGAGCTCATCCCGTCGCTCGGCATGGACGAGCTCTATCTTGCAAGCCAGATCTATCGGCAGGCTCTTCCCAACGGCTTTACTGACAGGCTCTATTACTTACATGGGCGAGCTCTATCTTACGGCGGTCTATCGCGAGCTCTTCCCAACGGCTCTACGAGCTCATAACTTACATGGGCGAATAACACAACGAAATCTACGGCGAGCTCTTCCCAGCGGCACTACACGGCAGGCTCCTATTACTTATGGGCGAGCTGCTACGTGATCTAGCGGCGAGCTCTTCCCAGCGGCTACACTGTGAGCTCCTATTACTTACATGGGCGAGCTCACTTCACGATCCCTGGCGAGCTCTTCCCGAAGCAACTGGCGAGTACATAGCAACTTACATGGAGCGAGCTCTTACAATGATCTACGGCCGAGCTCTTCCCAACAGCTCACCGCAGCGAGCTCCTATTACTTATGGAGCCCGAGCTCTTACAGCAGTCTAGCGGCGGGCGCACCGGCAGCTACCTGACGAGCTCCCCATTGCGGCGTGGAGGAGCTCTTTGCTTGATCCCACTGACGAGCTCTTCCCAGCGGCTACACGGCGAGCTCCCTAATACTCACGAGGGGCGAGCTCATACAGCGATCTACGATGAGCTCTTCCCAACAGCTCACGACGAGGAAGCTGCATTACTTCGTGGGCGAGCTCTTACAGCGGTCTAACTAACGAGCTGCTACTAACGGCTACTGCACGACGAGCCCCTATGCCGGCATGGGCCCGAAGGCTCTTGGCGGTGCACGGCGAAGCTCTTCGCGGCTCTACACAGCGAGCTCCTATTACTCACGAGGGGGCGAGCTCTTGTGATCTACGAGCTCTTCCCGGCGGCTGCTGGCGAGCTCTAATGCGGCATGGGCGAGCTCTTACGGCGATCTACAGCGAGCTCTTCAACGGCTACACTGTGACGAGCTCCTATTACTCACGGGGGCGACCTCTTCTGGCTGATCTACGGCGAGCTCTTCCCCGTAAGCTCACACTTTGTGAGCTCTGTGCCGACATGGGACGAGCTCTTACTGGCCGGTCTACTGGCGAGCTCTTCCCGACAGCTCTACCTGACGAGCTCCTATTACTTACATGGACGAGGCTCTTACGGCCCGGTCTAAGCGGCGAGCTGTTCCCGGCGGCTTCACGAAGAAGCGAGCCCCTATTGCGACATGGACGGCTCCCATAGCGATGCACGGCGAGCTCTTCCAGCTATTTCTACTGACGGCTCTATTGCGACATGGATGAGCTCTTGTGATCTACACGGCTTGAGCTCTTCCCCAGCAGCTCTACTGGCGAGCTCCTGTACTTATGGGCGAGCTCTTACAGCGAGTATACAGCGAGCTCTTCTGGCAGTCTCCCTGACGGGCTCTTCCCAACAGTTCACTTGGACGAGCTCTACTCAACAGTATACATTGAAAAGCTCTTCCCACCAACAGCCCCCAAAGACGAGCTCCGCTCGCCTCCTAGCATTGACTACCTCAGCCACAACGCCACACACAGTTGAAGGACCAGGTCAAAACCCGCAAATCAGACATCGAGGCCCGCAGTCCCGATCCAGCGAGCTCCGCCCCCTCCAAGCCATGAGTGGGGAGCGAGAGCCGATTCAAACAGGATAGTATGCAAAACTTCAAACAATACAGTCTAAACTACTGAGACCTCCAAATCAGGTTACACAGATCAGGAAAAAGAATAAAAGTATCTCAGTTAGAACACAGGCTTTCAAAAAATGGGTATATATTGAAAAGAAGGCTACACAGGTATCAGGCCTCAGGCCCAACAAAAAAAAGAGGGAGAGGTCGACATCAGGAAAGCATAAATAAGTCCAGAAATCTAGACATCAGACGATGAAGAATAAGAAGGAAGCTCCGTAGGGGTAACAGGCTCCTGAGAATAATTCGTATCGGAAGACCCCTCCGCCTCCTCGTCACTCGGAAGGTCGAAGTTGAAATCTAGATGCGAGTGCGCCTTATGACCTTAGTTGAAAGAGAGCCGCGGAAGCCTTGAGCACCGGCTTGATCGCAATTGTTGATAACCTCATCCTACGAGCAACCACCATCTTGGGCTGCGATGAAGATACGCGCGCCAGAGCTGTACATTCGTCACTTTCCGGTTTGTCTTGATAAATGTACGACGGAAGACTCACGTGACGATCTCGGCAACGCCTTGCCCTCGAAGCCTCGCGACAAAGCAATTTCGAGTTGTCTTTCTTTGGCACTCAAATCACTTGGTAACCCGAGCGGCTCCACGAAGATCCGTTGCGCCTCGGGAGGTGATCGCTCCTCCACTAACCATTTGGAAATGCATTTTGAATGGAGATCTCGAGCCCCTCCGGTCTCGACCCAACTCACCCGGTATGACCTGGGCTCACCCACCCCAACCTCCGAGACTCGCGCCACCGAAGTAGCCGTCCAAAGCGCTCCCGAACCTCGTTCTCTCTATTCTCTACCCCCGAAGCGCGAGCGGTAAAAGTGTGCTTAAAGATCAGACTTAAGCGTTCTTTCTTGGACAAGCTGCTTTGCGCTCGTTCTTGCTTCCACTAACTTCGGCTCGCATCGGAGAAGAGAAGAGAAGCCACCTTCGCTTTATAAATTCGGGCAATCTTCACATGTTTTTCGTTCAGTTTGGCCTTATCGGCCAGGCCCTTCAAATGGGTGGCGGCACATGTCGGACACCTAGGCCATGGCATTCCAACCTGGGTTTGCAGCATGAGGCATACAACCACAGTCTAATGGACTTAAAAGCAATCCTGAAAAGACAACGCCAAGGCTTCATCAACTGGCAATTCCTTTGACCCCCCAATATCAGACTCCTGGAGAATGGAGGAGACGGCATTTGCTGCAAGTTCGGCACTAGAGAGCAAAGAAGCCCGATTGCGGATTTTCTGCTGATTTCTTTTGGCTCGCCGTAGAGAGAGGTGACTTGGCATTGTCGGAAGGCGGTTCCTCACGATGTCAGGCGAGCCATCGGCGCTGGTGACGGGTTGCGCCAGACCGCTGCCTGTGACGACGGGGCTTGAGGAAGTTAATAAGGTCGGGTCGGAGCGACGGCCCAGCTCCGGCTCGTGGCGGGAAGGACACATGTCCCCGAGCCGGCCGGCGGCGGCCTCACCTCTCCGGTTCCCGAGACGGGAAAGGCTTGCCCCAGCCCGGGCTTTGGCGGAACCGGCCAGTCAGCTGCCGGGGGAATCCCGGTTTTCCTCTTCGCACTGGGAGCTTCTAGGCGTCGCCCCAAATGAACTAAAATCTCTACGTTAGGGTGGCGGTGGAGCTGAGCTTGCTCGAGGGTAGAAAGGACGGGGGCCTAAAAGCGATCAGAACGATGCAGGCAACAAATTGAAGAGCTAGGAAATATTCGACTTTATCGTTTGCATAGAAACGACGAAACATTCTCGTACTAGAGCCACGGCTGACATCTTTATTGTTGAGGGTGAGTAGAAACATCTGGGAAGCCATAAGGAAAGCTGAGTCGAAGTGTTCGATCGTTTTTAGACAAATCAAACCAAAAATAATGCAAAACACTCACGAAGATTATCGTGGACATCACGTCCCAGGTAATACCCGGTGGTATCATCCCCGTCACGAGAGTCATACTCCATTGAACCACTTAACGGCAACACGCCTTCCATGACCGGTGAAGAAGTGAGATCCGAGATCACCGTGAGGAGACCTGCAACGCCCGGAAAAATAAATAAAACCTCAGAAGGGCTTACTGGACTGAAAATATGGAGGAACAGAGCCACATCGGGGGACACCAAACCCTCCGTCCCAAAAGACCACAAAACTACAATTAAACACTCAACCATCAGGGGAGCCAACTAGAAGGGCAGATGTTAAATGTTGAAGAACCTCTTTATGAAGGGATGCAAGGGAAAGCTGGTCATATTAAAGCAACTTCAAAAAGGCACCATACACTGAGGCAGCAAAGGTCAAAACATCTCGGTCCATACTGACACACCGTGAAGAGGCCTGTGACCGTCAAAGAAAAGTAGATTCAAATGAAGGACCAACCCCTACTAGGGAGCGGAGGCGCCTCAAGATGTGTTGAGGCCAAATGACTGGCCAAACAAGCGTGAATGCCCCCACTACCTCGGACCGGCATCAACAAGAATCATCACGAGCACAAAGAGGAAGAACGATTCTGACCCATGACGAAGCAAACAAAGACAAACAAAATCCGCACGATCGAACCCTGTAGCCTTCATCAGACAATTGAAAGAAACACGATAAGATTCGTGGACGCCGTGCCCAGGAATGAAAGGAAGCGCTTAAAAGGACCCAACACTAAATGCACAAAGAACAATCCAGAACGAAATACAGGAACGCCAAGAAATATAAAGACAAAAGGGAGGAATTATGAGGCCAAAGGAAGTCAGAACTGGAAAGGTCGACAAGAAACAAGGGAAAACAAAGGGAGTATGAAACATAAGCGCGAAACTCGAAGAGCCATCATTAATGCACCATGTATGGCGGCGGTTAGGTTAATTAATCCACATCTAAGCAGGCGCGGGGAAATAACAAACCGAAGGTAGATTAATTACCCTTGCCCACGCAGTCTCTGCACACAAGGGGGCTGGGGCAATCGATAGGGATACGTAATGGGCCAGCACCATCCGCCACCCAAAGGAGCTGGGTGGAAGACCATACTGGTCTCGTGTCCGTACATAAGCAGCCTTTCAACAGAGCCCTAACACAGCCCAAACATGGATTTGGCAATAGGAGGCCTATACTAAACCGGGGCCAAACCATATCTTCACAAATAATTAAGATAGAATATTCCCTAAAAGACGCCCCGGTCAGTCCAATCGTGTCCTATTATAAAGGGAAGCGAAAGCAACAAGACCATCAAAGCGCGATACTCACCAACAAGGAAGGAGGATTACTCCAAATAAACTCCTTGACTAATCCATCGCAATCTAAGGCGCAATCACATGAGGAAACCTATCTCAAAGGAAGAACCCCACCATTCGCCCAAATTGGACGAATATCCATTATAAACACAATATCCAACACCGAAAGGTACGCTGACTTCTAGGCTATGAAATGGTTCTCTTATTTCCTCCGAAAGAACCGACTTAGCATCGGGAGGCGGTCCCGGCGAAGCCCCGCCGACCTCTTTTCTCTCGATTCTTCTTGGCTGTGGAGTGCCGCACCCGATCCCATAATCCATCGGGCCTGTCCAACCCAACGACCCAATTCGCCCAAACGCTCCGTTGAACAAAAACATCGTACTAAATTAGAAACTAAGATAGCCTAATAATAATAATAATCATTATTATTATTATTTTCTCTTAATGCTTTTTTTTTAAAACTAATACAATCCAAAATTAAAAGGATCAATGAATAAAAGAATACTACGATTAGAAGAACTTAATACAAAAATAAAGACAATTTTATGTATTATATGATATATCTTTTTAGTTTATAAAATATCTTTGTGTAAATGCTTTTATATTCTTAAGATTTCTCATGCTTAAATTGAGTTTACTAAAAGATCAGAACTAATATTAGAGTTATATCAAATATTTTTTTCAAATTTTATTTAGAATTTAATAATGAAAAAACAGAGTTAACAATGGTGTCTCTCGTTTGCTTATTGGATTTATAAAACAAAATCTACCCTAAATCAACTAATTACACAAAAAAAAATTACATCTCATATTTCTTCAAATTTTAAGTGAGTCAAACAATTTTTTTAGTCGTTGAAGATAATCTCAAACATTACAAAGAGGTTAATTACAAAACTTAAGAGATAGCTAGATTAGCTATGTCTGGGGTTTACCTAATGATCATCACCTAATCCCTCAAGGTTATAAGATCGCTCAGTCGAGGGGTATACAAACTATACAAACTGGTCCGAATATCCACAGTTATCAAAAAAAGAAAATTATTAAATACTTTGAACAAGTTTAAAGCCAAAATAATTCATTATTTAAAACAAATACACATATAGATATTTTCAAAAAATATTGACTAAACTAATCTTTCTATGATTTGAAAATCGGGGTCATTTAACTACGCTTTTAAAATTAACTTTAAAACTACGATTGATAAATACACAAAGTAAGGTTAATTTTCAAAATCACAGCTAGAGTAGAATGTGGTTTTAAAAATAAAAACTAATTCGAAGGATTATTTAAAAAAGAAAAATTACTTTGTTATCAAACTCGCTTGAACCCATTAAAAGTATCCATGATCCATGGGGCCATGAATTGAAATTTTGAAGTCACATTTCTTTCTTGTAACATGATTAGGTAGGTAAGTAGGACGTATGTCATTATGAAGTGGCGTGACATGTATAGTATAGGCCATAGGGCTGGCCAACCTAGGTCAAGAAAACACTCCAATTGAGTTTAATGTTACTTTTACCGTTGTCTCTTTCCCATTCATATTCTTCTTCTCGTAAAGATTGAATAAACAAATAGATTCATTTATTGTTGCAGTTTTTACATTATACTAATGTTTTTCACGATATTGTTCCTATTTTTATTAATACTTTCAGGAGTATTTTGTTTTCAACTTAATATATATATATATATATATATAGTCTCTCTTTTCCTATTCATTCTCTCATAAACATATGAACAAACAACAGTTCATTTATTGTTGCCGTTTTACATTATAATAATGTTTTTCACGCATTGTTCCTATTTTTTTATACTTTCACGAGTATATATATATATATATATATATATATATCTCTTCTCTATTCATTCTTTCCTTATAAAATACATGAACAAACAAATAGGTTCATTTATTGTTGCAGGTTTTACATTATACTAATGTTTTTCACGATATTGTTCCTATATATATATTATGAAATGGTACAGGTAGATTTTGATAAATATACAAACATCAACATTTCTTTATTTTTGTAGATTTTTTTATGACACAATTTTATTCTTGTTGACATTATTGTCAGTAGATTTCCTTATAATAATATTGTAGTTCCCGTGTTCTTTTAAAATCAGAAACAAAATATTTGAAGGAAACAAACCTGCAGTACAAACAATAATTAGAAAGCAGATCCGAGTCCAACAATAACGTTGTGTCCTTAAGACGAATTTGGCTCCTCAACTTGTACCGAGGATAATGGACAATCGCCTCCCCAGATATAACTGACCCTGCTCTTCGAAGTGGTAAGGATCTGAGACTGACGAACGCAACTTAAGTAACAATGGCACAAAAAATGAATGAGGGTAAAGGAATGAGGAGAATGCCTTGTATATATTAAAATGGGAAAACGGAGAGAAAACCCGTGAAGTGTCTCCACGGGGATCGCACATGCCTGCTCGCAAAGAACTGCCAGCATCTGCTTACGAGGGATTACATCTTTTCATCTCATTTAAGGAATTTGTGGATACCAAAGTCCCAACAATCCCCACATGAATGAAAGTTCGATATCAATACTCGTGTATGCATGAGATGCAAGTGCAATTATTCCATGAGAAAACATTGCATCAGATAAGTAGTCCGAGACTTCAACTTCCTTAGTGAAGCCTACTCCACTTACTCTCACAATCGAAGACTTGATGTCTTTAAACTGTCGACCTTCAAGCCTAGACAATAGAAATCATTAATAACTATTTCGAACAAAATCGCCCACAGCTTGTGTTCGTTCGCCATGAACACCGCCCTCGTCTCATGAGTGTTTTTGCAGAATTCTACTTTGCAATTCTCACATAAGCGAATTCTCACTTCACACTCACAGGTGATTTCTCGAACATATGGTTTCATAATCATTGCTTTTGCTTAACCTTCACATATTAATATCAGTTTCTTTATCCTGTGAATGGGTAAAACAAATTGGCAAGACTCTATAATCGCCTTCATAACTTAGTTGTCTCCTCAACCTAGACTGGGATCTCTAGTCAACTAGGTAGGGTATGTCCCGCTATGATGACTTGCTTAGAGGCCTTAAACCCATTCCCTTGATGTTTTTGCAACCATCTCTAGTTAGGCATTTCTGGCTTAATGGATCCGCTAATATTATCTTTTGACTTCGTGATAGTCAATGGTGATAATTCCACTAGAAAGAAGTTGTCTTATCACAGCCATGTCAGCCGACGATGTGTCAGACTCACCATACGACATTCGCTCTTCCTATCGCCATTGACCATCACAATGTATACATACAACGAAAGCATCGGGTTTAGGCCAATGGTTTAGGACAATGTATACATACAATATCCAAGTCCACTCCTAGAAAGGGCATTTTGCCTCACTAAAAATGTAGATCATTAAAGTGTGGATGGCTATAGTGATGTCGACTAGGCTGAAGCAATAGATGACGTATTTGCATCTACTTCGGATATTTCACCTTCAGAGGTAATCTCGCTACGGGAGAAGCAAGAAGCGCATCGTCAAGGTAACGTCTGCCGCAGAGGCTGGATTTAAGGGTATGACACTTGAATATGTGATTGTGGCTAAGACTTATTGATGGATTTGGGCTATCTCGTATAGGCAAACCGATTCCTATTTTTTTATTGTGATAATAAAGCAAAAAGATGTGATATTGCTCATAACCCTAGCATAACATGATCGCATGCAAAGCATCCGAGGTGTATGTATTCTTCATTAAGGAGAAATTGATGAGAAAATTGTCGAAAGGTTTCTAAGATTCGATCCGAAGATCAATTGGTTGATATCCTCACCAAAGTTGTTTCAAGTCGAGTGTTCTCAAGTTTTCGGGGCAAGTTAGGCATGTGTGACATCTATGCACCAACTGGCGTGAGGTTGGCGATACTGATTAATAGTCAAAGATTCTTATTGTAATTCTTTCCTATTACTATAATATTATTTCCTAGTTTAGAGATTTCATAGGGCAACAACTTAATTATAGGAATAGCTTTCTTGATTGTAGGATCTCTAATATCTCTATATAAATATGTATACAAAGATACAGATTTATTATGAATAAAAAATATTCTTCTCGCTTGGACTTAATCCAATTCATTCTATCCACCATGGTGGGTAAAGCATCCTCTTGGCAGAGCTTAACTGATGGGGTATAAGAACCAGCACTGCTTCTTGTATCACCATTAGAGATTGCCATTGATTTCATCTGTAACTATAACTAAGTATCCTCCATTAAAGGCCTTGGGTAAGGAGGAGGAGCATACTTGGAGGGTTTCTGCTTAGCTTTGATTGATTCTGTGAGATTCATGTAGTTGGGTTTGTTCATATGATTCTCCTCTACAATCTCCATGGTCGTGTTGGTAGACTAAAGGACATACACAACTTGGATTCAATCAATTCAATGCAACCAAATGTCTACACCCTACCAAATCTATTATACAAATCAAACTCTTTCAATTATTCGATAAACTAAACTAAACTACAATCTATGAAACCGTTGACAAAAGACTCCAGAGAAATTAACACGCACTATTCAACAAGTGGTTTCTGGAAGCTTTCTATTAAGAGGAGGAGGAGTGATTACAATCAACTATTGTGGATGCAATAATCATCGCCAAAGTGATCACTGATCTTCATTAGTACCAAAGGTATTCATACAACTTTCAATCTCAAACAGCATAGAGTGCTTGTTCACTACATTTGAATTCATGGTCAAGACTATCAATCCATAATTTTGTCCGTAATTATTGTCCCTTTCTATCTCCTTGTCTCTCTTCACCATGATCTTTCCAAATTCCTGAATCGTTCCTTTATAAATATATTCAACCCCTCTCGCCTCTTTCAACATATTAGCTTCCATCCTTTCTCTTCCTCTCTTTTTCTAAGAATGAAAGCACCTCTTCATCTCTCTTTTCACCAAGCCATCATAGAAGGACTTTATTGTTGTGTTCAGCCTTTTCATTGCTTCCTTTCTCTCCTTTCCATTTCTTCTTTCCATTCCTCATCCTCCGTTTCGAAAGTATTTGTTCCTAATCGTTGTTCCTTTTCTTCCTAAGTCTACCCTAGAAACTCCTTTCTTTCCGATGTAGCTCCCATCTCTTTCTATCTCTTCCATTTCCTCGCCACATTGATTCCAACATCTCCATATGATTGTTTCAAACCATAACAAAGAAAACAAGTTTGACAACAAAAGTAATAAAATGTGATGCTTCTAGAAAATATGATTGGCCTTGTTCTCAAATAAGGGCAATGATTTGTCTCTTGAATGTCGGAAGCAATAAAGAAGAGATCTCAAACTCAAAACAAAACAAGTTTTTTGCAATGGTTTCCAAAACCATAACAATGAAAATAAGTTTGAGACAACAAAAAAAAAAAGAAGAAACGTGATGCTTCTAGAAAGTATGATTTGTTTGTTCTCAAATATGGGCAATGATTTGTTCTCGAAAGTGCCGAAGCAAGAAAGAAGAGATCTCAAACTAAAAAACAAGTTTCCTCGACAACAAAAAGCATAAATGTGATGTTTAGAAACTATGATTCGTTTGTTCTCAAATATTGGCAATGATATGTTCTGAAAATAAAGAAAGAAGAGATCTCAAAACCAAAACAAGTTTATGACAAAAAAAAAAAAAATGTAAATGTGATAAATCCGGAAACTATGATGTGCTTTGTTCTCAACAAGGGCAATGATTTGCTCTTGAGTGGAAGGATCTGCGGGGCAAAAAGAGGAAAAAGCTGTCGAATTCTATTCCTTTGTATAATTTTTGGATAGTGCGGAAAGAGAGAAATAAAATAGCTTTTAAAGATGGGATGGTAGCTGGACAGAGATTAAAATATTCTTTTGTCTAGAATCTCAGGAGTTGAATAGTGGTGTTTTAGGTGAAGAGGTGCATTCCATCTAGATTTTTCTAATAGATGGCCTCTATGTAAAAAGGTGGTGTGAGGTTTTCCCCTTTCCTCTTTTGCTTTTGGCTGCCCGTGAATCTCCCGTCCCGTATACTTTGTGGTCGTTTGTCTGCCTCATTTTTCCGGGTCAATATATTGCTTTACCGATCCAAAAAAAAAGAATAAGGAATAAGGATTATGTGCTTGATAAAGACAAATAAATGCAACCATTTAAGAGAAATCACTTTTCTAAACAAGGTTGATTGGCTCCCACCCTTTTCTAAACAAGGTTGATCGCTCCTCACCCCCACATGGAGCAAGCTTTAAAATCAAATTGTTGCGTAAATTGCCCACATACCAAATATGAAAAGGAATAGAAGAATACTTGGTTTGCAAATCAAACTCTTATTCCTCTTAAACCCAACCCACCTACAACGCTCCAAAAAAAAAAAAAGAGAAAATAATAAAATCGCATTATTAAAATATGTGTTTATATTATCAAAAATTAACATGAATATAACAACTATAAGTTTCGTGTAAATGTAATTACTGGCGGCAAGGTAATGGTCTTTAAAACAACTGATATGTTTATTTAGATGTAAAAACAAAGTGTAGGGATAAGTAAAATGGTTTCTTGGTCCAGATAAATATAAAGGGTTTTCGGGTCATTAATTATATATGAGACCTTTTCCATTGAAACAACTCCGCCGCATGGCATGTCAAGTGTAAGTATAACAAGAACATTGAAGAGTGGCCTCTAAGAGGTGGAGCAAATGGAAGTCTGAGATTTGAAATTGAGATAAAACATGCGGCCAATGCAGGTAATGGTCGATATTGTTTGTAATTTGTCTCGATAAAAGAGATTGTTTGTAATTTGGTTTGGTCGACAGATTTGTCCTCACAACCGCTTCTCGTGTCTTGTTAATGCATTGAAACTTCACCTCTATCAAAGACAAGTATTCTCGTGTGACATGCGCACTTATTCAATTGGCTAGTGCTATCGCCATGGAGGTCTTGCTTAATCTTCCTCTTCGAGTCAAGTCAATATTAATTAAAATTGTCAGTTAGTAAAAAATGAATCCTCGATTCTTCAGCCCTCGTGAGGCCGGTGGACCCAAAATCCCATAAAGTATGGAAGGGTGGATGTCTCAGATCCCGGTCAAAGGCCTGTAAGAAGTGAGGCTTCCCGTAAGTTAACCGTGGAAAGAAGAGATCTCAAACCAAAACAAAACAAGTTTGGCAATTGTTTCCAAAACCAAAACAATAAAACAAGTTTGACAAAAAAAAGGCGTAAAATATATATGATGATTCTAGAAATTGATCTCTTAGAATAGGAAATCGCTTTCAATTCATTATACCTTATGAGAGAGAGATGGAATAGGAAATTGCTCTCTCCCTCTTGATAGCTCCTTCACGCATTTGCAATTTGGTTACTTGCTCCACGGTTCCCCTCCCATCACACCATCCTTCTTGGAAATTCAGTACAGAACAAAAGCAAAAAACAAAAAACTTGAAATTAAAAATTGAATTGGCGACCATTATAATACCTGCTTTATGGGATCGGGCAGGTTTGAAGGTCTGGTATATTCTGCTCACGAGAGATGTTCACGAGGCTGAGCCATGACTCGGGCTTGAACTGAGACAGTGTCTGCATGCAGGAGAGTCACCGCCTTTGGCTTTCGACCTCAGGCCCGGTATGGCACGAAGCCTCACACGGAAAGCTCTCAGACCTTGGGCCTCTTCTTGCACACCAATTTTCCCATTAACTCCAAATTAACTAATTAACTAGAAATTATGTAAAAATATGGTAATAGAGCGGGAGAAAAAAGAAGCCCATTTACCGGAAGTCCTCGGAAGAATGAATTGAATCGCGGCCCATTCTTTGCGAACCACCACAAATCCTTGGGATGAGCCGGCAGCAGCGGCCCTGGTGTGAGGCCATCACCAGCCGCCAGCTGCGAGAATCGGACTCCTCGGATGTCGCCACGTTCTTTCCTCTCGACTTGAGACCCAGAAGAACTCTCGACAACCTCGTTTTCTCTTCCCGTTTCCACAGCCACTTTACAAAGCAATAGAAGAAGCGAATCAAAAACAAAAGCAAAAACAAAAACCCAGCTAAAAGCCGGGAATGAAAAGGCTGAGAAATCGGAACTCACGGTCTTTGATGCGAGCTTTTTTGCCCAATCAATGATTTAACGAGTTCCCCAGGCATTACTGAGTGGAAATTTCGGTGTTTTGAAATGAAAGAAACAACAGCGGAAAAATTCTTTTCAAACAAAAGAAAAAACCTCCATTCTAAAATACAAACTCCTAAGTAGTTATATAGCCCGCTGTGGAGATCGGCATGAGATGGTTATCCAATGGGCAATAATGGGGTGGGCAGTTATGGTGATCCATAATTCCAGCCTGCGGCTCACGTCCCAGTTACGGTATAGCATTGTGGTGATTAATGGGGTGCTTTATGGAAGGCAAAACAATGGAGAGAAAGGGAGGTGATTAATGGGGTGCTTTCTGAAATGGCAAAACAATGGAGAGAAAGGGAGGTTATGAAATAAAAGAGCTCGTTTGAATTTTGAAATTAAAAAAAAAGGAGGTTATGTAATAAGTAGTGTAGCAGAGAAGATGACTACATTTATTTTATTATTAGTTGCCTCTTAATCTTAATGACGCTGCTCTAAATTTTCATTATTACCAAAAAGTAGAATACAAATATTGGATACGATCTTTTTTTATCCACGTCTTCATCTAACTTACCAAAATTTTAAAATAAATGTTTATTAACTTTAATAGTAAGAGGACTTTGAGATAGAAATTTAGTAACTCTTTAGTTTGCCCCTTTTTAAAATTGTTCTATATTCCTAAAATCAATGAGAACAAAAACTATTTGTTTTCAGTTTTTGTTTCAAAACATAAAAACACATAAACACTACATTAAGATAAAAATATCAATTTTCGAGAACACCCAGATAAATAGTGTTCTTTGTGTTTTCCAAAAACAAGGAGAACAAAAAATATATATAGAAAACACGTTTGGTTCTTAAATTTTTTTTTTTATTCTGAGGAACACAGAAAAACATTAAATTCAAAGAGCAATAACATTTTTTTAGAGAATACCAAAATTGTATTCTCTTTGTTTTCAAAAACTGTTCTTTACAAAAAAAAAAGTTCATAGGATTTAAAATTAGAAAATAAATCATTAGAGCTCGGGTTTGGATATTTTCGACATTAAATTATTTATATTTTCATAAAAGGCTAAGAAAAACCAATTATTTATTTTAAATAAATTATTATTTAAGTGAATACATCACACCATAGCTTTTTCCCCTACCAAGCTGTCTTAAATTCTAAGCACCTTCCATAATGGGGTCGGTATGACCTGAAAACAAGAAACGTTTCAAAAATTGAATTTGGACATGAGATTGTGATGTATTCACTTAAATGACCTTCAAGACTAATCTACAAAAAAGAAAAAAAAAATCACTTAGGTGAGATGGTTAGGTCTTATGTTCTTTTTTAACTTAACCAATGGTCTCGAGTTCGAACCCTGAGAAAGTAGCTGTGTTCTATGTTAGAACCGTATCGTTCTTATATATGGTCCCTATAGACTAGTATGGGGATTAGTCTGAATATGATATGTCTTAAAAGTGCTTTTTGTGTGTATATGGATCGCTCAAAGCACATTATGGTCCGGCAAAAGAAAAAAAAAGAAAAAAAGAAATGGTATCGACACTTAGCCCTTTTCTTTTGTGCATAAGGCGCTCAAAAAATTTTAAAATGAAATGGTATCAACCCTTCACCCTTTCTTTTTTTTTTTTTTAAATATGTAAGGCTTTGAAAAACAAATTACAAAGAACCTTCACTTGGTGGTGAAATACGTTTAGGATTCTTGGGCTGGGAGGCCAAAGTAGTAAAAGTGCGGGAAGGTGGATTTGGGGTAGGCCTTGGTGAAGGAATTAGAAGGGCTGGAATGATATTACTGCTGCTGCTGCCAGAGGCTACTCCTCCTGGCTTGATCGTGGGGAGAGATTCACCTTTCAGAGCCATGATTTTTGAGCTGCAGCGTAATCCCCTCAGGAACCCGATTCTCGGACCCGGCCCACAGTAGTCTAGGTGCACGACTTAGGTTTCCACATGTTCGGTCAACAACCATATGGTATTGGTGGACCATTGTCCTCTTCATGAATTAATGTTGGTTTGCCTCACGCTTGATAACTCCATTTGTATTTTTAGAGCTAGTCATGTGACACCCCAAAACAGGGTTATTGACCGTCAACTGCGGAAACATGTGTGTGTCTCATATCTTGAGACCCATTACATAGTAAAATGACCAATGGAACCCAAATCATCCATACTCGTCCATATGGTTACAAGGTATACATTTCTATAGATCCAAGAGTTATTACATCACTTCTAATACAAAACATATATTAAAACTAGTTCGTTCTAATATATACACAAAACAAGAATCAAGGCCACAGTTCGGCCCGCTTCATAATCAGGCCTCTAAGGGCGTCGTGCTGTGCACGTCTTTTGTATCGAAAGGGGGTCCCACGACGGGGTGAGCTAACGCCCGGTAGGGATAAATCCTATATGAAATTTATTTCCACCTAGGTGCACATGTAAATGATCCATTTCACGTCAAACCCGACAACCAATCTATGCATACATGTTATCTATCATGGAAAATCTACATGCATGTATGAGACGACCTGCATGCCTGAATCTTAGGGTCAACCTCAGGCCCACCGCAATCTGAGTGCCAATGGAAATCGATCTTAGTCGATTTGACTCTCATCTCTAACCACGTAGTCTATGTGATATTTATTTAATCGTTCATGTCTTTTTGGGTAACGGAACTTTTCGAGTCTCTGTGGGTCTCTTACACCCTCAGGCATTTTGTTTCCTTAGATTGGATCTGTTTGTCTAACCGGGTTTTCGGGCTTTTTCACACGGTATCTATCCCCTACTTGCTACTCCCAGAACACATTTCATTTTTCATTTTCGTTTAACCTTTGTGGAACTCAATTGGACTTCGTCCCATTCCCGAAGCCACACGATTCAACTTAAGCAACGATTGAATCAGTACCATGTGCGCACTCTCATGTAATGTGGTGTTACCGCACACGTTAATGCAATTTTTGTCTTGCACTCAAACCCATGACAAATGTATGAAGACCTCAACATGGACATTCTACCAGTACATTTGTGTGTGCTATGAACACTCATGTTTAATGCATACATTTAACATTTCATATATTGATTCAACATCGGCAAACATGCGAGTCATGTTAATATTCCACAACGTTCAAATCATTACATCACATAAGCATGCACTACATCTTTTCTATCATTCAGTTCATTCATATCAACACATCTTCAACATGTATTAACATAATTCCACCATTACTTAGGCAAAAGTAATTCCCATAACTCATATTCCCAGTACGAGACATAGTATGTCGATCATATAGCCTTCTACATGCCAAAAAGAAGCTACGGCCATGTTCAAAGCACAACACATTACAACCCAATGTTTTTGAAACACCCATATTGATAACAATTACTCAGTTTTTCGGCACAGATGTGAGCACCTATTTCAACTGAATGGCTTATGGCTAGATTCTGGACTCCATGAACTTTCCATAGAGTCAGAACACCCCAGAGTGGAGTTCGGACCCGGAAGAGTTATGGCCTAAACAGCCTGGGCTAAAACCCAGAAAATCCTGCATGTTAACCATGCAAGCAATGATACGAACTGATTTTCTTTCGGTCTAGAACCCAGAAAAAAATTCTGCATGTTAACCATGCAAGCAATGATACACCAAACTGATTTTTCTTTGATCTAAAAACCCAATAGATTCAACATGTTAGTCATGCATGAAAGCCCAGGAAATTCGGCATGTTTTTCATGCATACAATAATAAACCAAACTGAATTTCTTCAGTCTAAAAACCCAGAACATTCTGCATGTTAGTCATGCATACAATAATACGAAGCAGGTTTTCTTTGATCTAAAAACCCAAAACATTCTGCATGTTAGTCATGCATGGAAATGAAAATTTTGCATGTTTTTCATGCATACAATAATACCCCAAACTGAGTTTTCTTTGATCTAAAAACCAGATTCTATGTTAGTCATGCATGGCCAGGAAATTCTGCATGTTTTCATTCATACATTAATACACCAAATTGGATTTCTTCAGTATAAAAACCAGAACATTCTGCATGTTAGTCATGCATACAATAATACACCGAACTGAGTTTTCAGTCTAAACAAAAAAAACAGCATGTACAACATCACAAATTCAGTCTTCAACCCAGAAAATTCAGCAAGTACAACATCACAAATTCAAGTCTTAAAACCCAGAAAATTCAGCATGGACAACATCACAAATTCAGCATGTTATTCATTCAAACAATCACATATGAAACTCAACGAAATGTCATTTCCATGGCCCAAACAAGGAAATAACCAAAGAGGAAAGATCCCTCACCTCTTGTAGTGTGTGGGATCAAATTTGGGTCCTCCAAACTAGCAACAATGGAGGATTTGCAGCTCCTCCTCCGTTCTCCTTCTTTTCTTCCTTTTTTCTGGTTTCCCTTTGCTTTCCTTCTCTTCTCTCTTTTATGATTTTCCTCTCTTCCTCTCTAGGACTGATCTGCCAGCGAACCTTCAGTTCTGATTTCTCCTACACCAAAACTGATTCTCATGGTGTGACATGGTACAAGCCATGGCAAGTGTCACCATGCCAAGCCATGCACCCGACTACTTCGCTAATTTCCATGCATTCTAGGAGTATGACACTTGGCCACTTAGGTGCCAAGCGTTCCCAAATCCTTGTGCCATGTGGCATGCACTCTTGTGCCACGTGTCACCCCCTGAATGGCTCGTCCGGCCTCGAAATAAGTAAAAATCCGACTGTCTCGGAATTCGACGTAGTTTGTTTGGTTCTACTAGATTTCGCGAGATGATTCTAATGGCGTGATCCGTTTCATCATGCGAGGTCTAAAAATCTAGGGTTTTGTTTGTACGATTAGACAAAATTACCGGTCGCTCATTTTCAAAAAGGAAAAAAAATAATAATAATACTCTTTTCGGGGGTTTCCTGAAGTCATGCTTCTTAGAGGAGCCATTTTGAAGATTGGATCGTCATCGTCTCGCACATCTGCGAGAAAACGAAACAACCTTAATGATGAGTATATATATGGGGGAATGATTTGTTCTTGAATGCTGAAAGCAAGAGAGATGAGATGATCTCAAACTCAAAGTCAAGTTTGGTAATTGTTACCCAAAATAAGTTTGTGACAAAAAAGCGAGAAAATATGTGATGCTTCACAGAAAATATGATTTTCTTGTTCTCAAATAAGCGCAATGATTAGTTCTTGAGTACTGAAAGCAGGAAAGAAGAGATCTCAAACTCAAAAACAAGTTTGGTAATTGTTTCTAAAACCAAAACAATAAAAACAAGTTTGACAAAAAAAAAAGAAAAAAAAAGCAAAAAATATGATGCTGGGGGCATATATGGAATTTACCTTTACATTGGTCGATCACATAGTGCTCCTCTACTCAAGTGATGAACTCCATGAAGTTCTCCTCACGTTGGGTGATAATGGCCCTTTGTATGGCCATATTGCTGACAGAGTACTGCGGAAAATCACGTTAAAGGTGTGTTTGGATGATGATTAATGGCCATGATTGATTGGTATGAATCATACCTCCAAAACTCCATCATGGGCAACCAGTCTTCCAGCTGCAGTGGTAGCTCCTCCAGCGAGTGCTGAAACTTGCCTTTCTTCTTTTCTGCTACATACATATTGTTCGAGTATTTTATCATATCAACATATATACTAGGGTTATTTCTCCTATTCGTTGTAATTTGTAATTATTCTTATATTATGGTGAAGTTTCTCCTTTGTCTATAGTTTTTCCGTGGGGTTCATGTAAATATGGTGTTTCTTTTTTTTTCATATTTGTGTGTCATTGAATTCAACAATTGTGTAGATTTCATATGCTTTGACCTTAATAAATCATGATGGTTGTAATCTGTGAATAAGTCCATATATATATATATATATATAGCATTATAAACTTTTTAATAAATAAAATTACAATCACCTTAATGTAATACATAACATTCTACTTGATGTTACATATGTTCCACATCTCATAAAGGCTTTCTTTTTTTTGAAACATGATATCGAATTATCTCATACACATTTTCTTTGTGTTCTTAATATGAGCTTTTATTTGTGAAACGGTCTTTGCTCTATGAGAAGTTGGTTTAAAATAGACAAATCAAAAGTTATTTGTAAAAAACTAATCTTGCAAGAGTCATCTAGAAAATGTCACTTTTCGAATTAAATGCCCTTGAAAGTGCAAGATAAATCCTACGTGATCGCGGGCATTCTCTAAATCCATCAAATTATAACTAGGGGTGTAAATAAGTAAAGCTACTCGAACTTGATCATAGAATACTCAAATTTGACTCAAAGTTCGAGCTGGGTTTGAGTAGTTTGTCGAGTCGAGTTCGAGTATCACAATACCCAATTGGAGATGCTTGTTAGTTTAATTGAGCTTTGGTTTTGATAATTGAGTCGAGACTTCGAGTCGATTTCAAATCGAGTCAGTATAATTATTATTAATTTTAATTGATTCGAGTTTTGTTGAATCGAGGTTTGAGTAACTTCGACTATTTCACGATTGCGTTCAAACATCTGAAAAAAAAGTTTGATCGAGTTTGAGTCTAGTATGAGCTTTGAGTTTTTTGCTCGAATTGAGTTAGAGTGTTTGACCTTTAATATCAGTGCTTTCGACTTCGATTACACCCGAATTATAACTATATCATGGCTGGGGAATTTTTTCTGAAATGCTATCTTTGTACATCCTTTTAGATTTAAAAAAATGTTAGTTTTACAAATAATTTTTGAATTGTCCCCTTTAAACTATTATCCCTTTATATATTTGATCTTCTGATTTGTCGAAATATGTAGAATACAAATAGAATGTTATATTTGGATAGGGAGTTACTATGATATTCTATTTCAAAAATGTAAAAAGTTTATATTACTATGTGGCACAAATTCTTTGAGAAATTTGCGTTTGGAACCGAAAAATACTAAGGAAAGAAAAAAACTAAAAAAAATAGTTTTCTCATGTTTAATTTCAATGTGAAAAATATAAAAGAAAATCAAATATAATCATAATTTGATATATTTTTAAATTTCTTATTCTTTGTATAATAGAGATAAACAAATAAAATAAGCTTGAATAAATATATATAATTAATTTATTAAGTTTAAATCTATTTTATTTTCTATAAATTTTATTTCCCTTCCACTTTTTCTCTATATTTTCTTTTTACTACTTTCGGAGTAGGTGGCAATTCGGGTGTACGAATTTGAGTGAGCTGATCGACGATGGGCCGAACGAAAATCGAGCTTGGCTAAAATTAGCCTTGTTTTTCGGGCTAAAATATACTTAACCAGGCCGACCACAAAATCCAACGAATTCGAAGACAAATTGCCTTATAAAGAGCAAAATTTTGTGAGACCGGACCGACAAGGCCTAATTGCTGGTTTTTTAGTCAATAAATTAATGACCACAACCTAATTAGGGTGGGCAGTAGTGATAGGTTGAGCCAAAATTTCCACCTACTGCACTAGGAGTTCTAAACCGAGCCTAACTTTGTATAAGCATTGTAAAAATCATGAAGATTCTTGGGTTCGGAAAAGACAATATCTATATTGTTCAGCATTAGTTCATTGGTAGCAAGGACCGAAAAATAAATATATTATCATTGCCCATATTTGAAACGAAGCACATCATAGTTTCCCGGAAGCATCACGATTTTGTGTTTTTTTTTTTTTGTCAAACTTGTTTATGAGTTTGAGATCTTCTTTCTTTTCGGCACTCAAGAACAAATCATTGCCAAATGATTGAGAACAAAGCAAATGTAGTTTCTAGAAACATCACATTTTTACGCTTTTTGTTGTGAAACTTGTTTTGGAGTTTGAGATCCTCTTCTTTCTTGCTTTATTTTCGAAACAAATCATTGCCCATAATTTGAGAACAAGCAAATCTTACTTTCTACAAGCATCACATTTCTTTTTCTTTTTTTGTTGTCAAACTTATTTTCATTGTTATGGTTTGGAAACCATTGCAAAACTTGTTTTGTTTTGAGTTAGAATCTCTTCTTTATTGCTTCGGCGTGAGGAACAAATCATTACCCGTATTTGAGAACAAGGCCCGATCATATTTTCTATAAACATCCACATTTTCTTCCCTTTTTGTTGTCAAACTTGTTTTCTTTGTTATGGTTTGGAAACAATCATATGTGGAATGTTGGAATCAATGTGGCAGGAAATGGAAGAGATAGAAAAGAGATGGGAACTATCGAGAAGAAAGAGAGGAGTTTCTAGAGGCTGACTTGGAAGAAAGGAACAACGGTGGGAACAAATGCTCAAACGAGGATGAGAATGGAAAGAATGAAAAGACTGTGTGAGCAGCTACAGCAATAGTCATATGATGGCGGTGAAAAAGAAGTGAAGGTGCTTTCATTCTTAGAAAAAGAAAGAAAGGAATGGATGGGAAGCTAATATGTTGTTGAAGAAAATGAGGGTTCAAATATATTTAGGAACAATTCAAGGAATTTGGAAAGATCATGAGTGAGAGAGACAAAGGAGATAAGAAAGGGACAATAATTACAGACAAAAATTATGGATTGATAGTCTTGACCATGTGAATTCAAATGTATTGAACATGCACTCTATGCTCACTGAAATTGAAAGTTGTATGAATACCCTTGGTGCTAGGCAAGATCAATTGGTCACTTTGGCCAATGATTGTACCTCCGCAATAGTTGATTGTAATCACTCCTCCTCCTCTTAATAAAAGCTCAAAACCACTTGTTGAATAGTCTGTGTTAATTTCTACGAGTCTTTTGTCAGCGGTTTCATAGATTGTGGTTTAGTTTAGTTTATCAAATAATTGAAATAGTTTGATTTGTATAATGGATTTGGTAGGAGCTATGAACTGTTTGGTTGCATTGAATTGATTGAATCAAGTTGTGTATGTCCTTTAGTCTACCAACACAACCATGGAGATTGTAGAGGAGAATCATATGAACAAACCCAACTACATGAATCTCACAGCAGAATCAATCGAAGCTAGCGAGAAACCCTCAAGTATGCTCCTCTCACTCCCTTATAGGAGCTTTAATGGAGGAGTTCTCGGTTATAGTTACAAATGAAATCAAAGGCAATCTCTATTAGCGATCTGACCGTGCTGGTTCTTATACCCCATCGAGTTAAGCTGCAAGGATCTTTACCCACCCATAGCAATTGGATAGAATGAATTGGATTAAGTCCAGCAGAGAAGAATATTTTTATTCATAATAAATACAGCTATCTTTACATGTACATATTTATAGAGATATTAGAATCCTACAGTCAAGCTATTCCCTATAATTAAGTTATTTGCCCCTAACAAATCTCTCTAAACTAGGAAATAGTACAATAGTAATAGGAAGAATTACAATAAGAATCTTTGACTATTAATCCAATATATGCTTACTCCTCGAGTTGGTGCATAAGATGCCACACATGCCTAACTTGCCCGAAAACTTGAGAACCTTTCGACTTGAAACAACTTTGGTGAGGATATCAACTTGATTGATCTTCGGATCGAATCTTAAGGCAACTTCGATAATTTTCTCATCAATTTCTCCTTAATGAAGAATCACATCTGCCACCTCGGATGCTTTGTACGATCATGTTATGCAGATTTTGAGCAATATCACATGCTCTTTATTATCACAATAAAAGTAGAATCGGTTGCCTATGCGAGATAAGCCAAATCCATCAATAGAAGTCTTATACAATACCTCACATATTCAAATTGTCATACCCTTAAATTCAACTGTGCGCTTGAGCGTGCAACAACATTACTTCTTGCTTCTCCATGTGAAGATTACCACCTCTGAAGGTGAAATATCCAGTAGATAAATGCATGTCTATTGCTTGACCAGTCCAGCATCATATGTCATCACACTTTGACAATCTACATTTTTAGTGAACAAAATGCCCTTTCTGAAGCGGACTTGAGATGCCTTAAAATGCGCATAAGCGCATTCATATGTTATTCTCCAAGATTATGCATAGCGGCTAACAATCCTCAATGCATGGCGAATGCGGCTGATGTGGGCTAAGTACATCAATCTTCCAACGAGCCTTTGATATCTCCCTTTATCAATAGGCACCTGATTAGTCTCAACACATAACTTCAATCCTTCTTCCTCTTTGGTGCTCCGGCTAGTTGACATCTTTGACATACTAGTTTCCCTCACAACGAATCTAAGCATATTTTCTTTGAAACCAGAAAAATCCCTTTATCGAATCGAGACACTTCGATCGAAAAATATTTCAAGTGATCGAGTCTTTTCATTTGAATTAAACGACAGAAGTAACTTTGTAGAGCCTTATTCCATCAAGGTCATTCCACGAAACCACCATGCCATCAACATACACAATAAGGCGTGATCGACACAAATTGAACAAATTACCCGGGTTTCTTTATATGAATCGGCAATTAAATTGTAATAAACTTAGAAAATGGATTAAAATCAAATGAGTTTTAGACTCATCAATAGCATCGGTACCCCTTTGATGCGGCACATACCTAAAAAGACACATATGATGCTTGAGGTGTCAACTTGTTCTTGGCGTTTATGAAGATGTACCGTGCTTTACCTGATGAGCGTAGAGGTGGTAAGTTTGGACCGACTGGAGCAACAATTGCTTCAATGAGAGCTTGGGATGGTGTCCGGAAATCAATAGTGCTAGAAGGTACTCGGTTGATCAAATATACTGCAGAGGTAAGTGCGTGTCCCTGATAGGATAAAGGCATATGTGCTTCTATCAATGAAGCACGAGATGACCTCAAACAGTGTGATTTTCATTCGCCACCCGAATTTATGTTGGGGTGTATCGAACAAAGTAGTTTGATGAATGATATCATGGGCTTCCAAATGCGCTTCAATTCAAAACTCAAATATTCACCTCCATTATCCTTCTGTGAACTTGAACCTGTGCGTGTGACAAACCATTTATGAAAATTTTGAAATAACAATTTACTTCACTTTTGGACTTCATCAAACATACCCAGTCATCTGGTACAATCAACAATAAAAGTAACAAACCTATGCGATCCATCAAAGTAGCAAATTTAGATAGACCCCGAACATTGAGAATGTATGATCATAAAGGAACTGGACTTTTGTTCAAAAGTTAATGGAAAGCGAAACATGATGGCTTTTTACTTGAGTTCACAAACATCACATTGGAAACTAGAGACATGAAGTTTGCAAATAAACTAGGAAATAATTTGTTTATGTAACCAAAGTATGCCCCATACGTCGATGCCATAACCATATCTCGGATTTCCCTTTTTTTTCCGACCCCGATCTTTAAAAACGCCCTTAATTTCGTCTGCTTTTAGACCTGAAAGTCAGTAATATAACCTCAGCAACACCACAGCCAATCGTTTGCCTTGTCAGGATGTCCTTAAATACACAATATTCGGACTAAAAATGACAACCTGAGAATAAGGCGTGGTTATTTTAGAAAGCCGACCAAAAGATTATAGTTCAAAGAGGAACAACCAAAGCAGTCTAAATTGAGGTGTTAGTGAGGGACGGATCTTCCCGATAATCGGAATTGAGGTACCATTGGCGGTGGAAGCGAGAATGTTGTGAGGAAGATTTAAGAATTGAAACTTAATACAGAATCAAATGTCATATGATCCGTATACTTGGAATCAATTATCCATGCACTAGTAAAAACAAGTGTATAAATATTTAAAACCTTACGAACATTACTCTTTGCTCTTTATGTCACGAGGACTTTTCACGCTATCATCCTCGTCATTGTTTCAACAATTGCAGTAGTAGAGGCCTTCAATAATAATTCTTCTTCCAGAATCTGGCTATGATCCCCACCATTACTGGATATCCCACAAGTTCATAGCATCGACTTTTTGTTTCACCAGTTTGATCCGCGATCGGTGCATTTGTATGATGATTTATCTCCGCCCCATTACTTGGTCTTAGGATGGACGGGCCTTTTTTGGTCTTGTTGTTGTTGAGGAGACAGTTTTATTAGACCGGTTCCGAGTCACCATGGCTAAAGCTTCAGAATTTTCCAGTTGTCCGTACATCACCCCGCGTCGAACATCTTGTGCTAGTCATACTCTTAATTGAGGATGGGATCGTAACTAAGATTTTGCCGCGCGCGCGCAAATCACCTCACAATCGAGAGAAGATATGCACCCTTTGTCGTTGAAGCAATTTTTGATAGGATGCAATGTTGTCTCATCCACCGCAGCCACCTTATCACGATTATCAACTCATGAAGATTTCGGTCAGTTCTCCATAATATATAGAGAGTGGTTTGCCATTTTGTTTTAACAAAGCCCTGCAGTTGAGAGTAAACACATCATTCATCGCTCCATCGCAAAAGGCTGGGCGAGCTTTCCAAATATCTTGTGCGGTGGGTAAGCGAATGTAATAAGCTTCATAATCTCACGGGGACATAGACATCGACAAGTCTTTTAACCTTAGTTATCTGAATACCACTTTTCATAGCCTTCATCTTTCTCCTTGGGGTGACAGTGTGCCACGAATGAAAGTTTCTCCTTCTCGACAATTTGAATCTCTAACATTTGAGACCACAGATCATAGTTGGTCTCATTCAACAATCCCGAGATTGAATGATGAACCTTCATGTTGAATAATGATGAGGGTAGATTTGGTGACGGGGCGTTTGAAGTCGACTTGCTCATGGTTTAAGGATTCAAAGAAGAATCTTCATGATTTTTACAATGCTTATACAAAGTTAGGATCGGTTTAGAACTCAGAAAGTAGAGGTGGAAATTTTTGCTCGACCCATTGGGCTAGCCTGGCCCACCGGGAATTAGGGCCGGGCCATTAATTTATTGACCCGAAAAAACCAGGCCAAATTAGGCCTTGCTCGGTCCGTCCGCCAAAATTTTGCCTTTATAAGGCAATTTGGCCCGACCCGCTTGGATTTTGTGGCTGGCCGGGCTGCTATATTTTAGGCCTGAAAAAACAAGGCCAATTTTGGCCAAGCTTCGATTCGGTTCGACGATGTTGGCTGGCCATTTCGGCCGTACGGTGCCACCTATATCGGAAGTAGTAAAAAAAGAAAATATGAAAAAGTGGAAAGGAAATAAAATTTATAGGAAAATAAAAATGAGTTTTAAACTTAATAAATTAATTATATATATTTATTTCAAGCTTATTTTATTTGTTTTATCTCTATTATATAAAGAATAAAAGAAATTTAAAAATATATCAAATTACGATTATATTTGATTTTCTTTTATATTTTTCACATTGAAATTAAACATGAGAAAATTATTTTTCTTAGTTTTTCTTTCCTTAGTTATTTTTCGGGTTCCCAAGCGGGCGAAAGATTTAATGCATACATAGTATTATAAACTTCTTACATTTTGAAATAGAATATCATAGTAACCCCATCGAATATAACATTCTATTTGTATTCTACATATTCACAATTGTAGATCAAATATATAAAGGGATAATAGTTTAAAAGGGGACAAATTCAAACTTATTTGCAAAACTAACATTATTTTTTAAATCTAAAAGGATGTACAGATAGCATTTCGGGAAAAATTCCCGGTAAGGATATAGTTATAATTCGAGGTGTGTCAGTCGAGCTAATCGATACAGTGTCAAACACGAACTCAATTCGATAAAAAAACTCAAAGCTCATACTAGACTCAAACTCTGATCAAACTTTTTTTTCAGATGTTTGGAACTCAACTCAGGAAATAGTCGAGTTACTCAAACTCGACTCAACAAAACTTGAATCAATTAAAAATTAATAAATAATTATACTCGACTCGATTTGAAATCGACTCAAGTTCGACTCAATTAATAAAACAGCAAAGCTCAATTAAACTAACAAGCATCTCCAATTGGGTATTGTGATACTCGAACTCGACTTGACAAACTACTCAAACCCAGCTCGAACTTTGAGTCAAATTTGAGTATTCTATGATCAAGTTCGAGTAGCTTTATATTACACCACTGAGTTATAATTTGTTGGATGAGAGAGAATGGCCGTTATCATGTGAGATTTATCTTTGCACTCAAGGGCATTTTAATTCGAAAAGTGACATTTCTAGATGACTCTTGCAGAATTTAGTTTTACAAATAACTTTTGGATTTGTACATTTTTAAACCCCTGACTTCTCATAGACAAGACCGAAGTTTCTGAAATAAAAGCTCATATTAAGAACACAAAGAAAATGTGTGTATGAGATAATTTAAATATCAGCCTTCAAAAAAAAAAAAAAAAAAAGCCTTTATGAGATGGAACATATGTAACATCAAGTAGAATGTTATGTTTTTACATTAAGGTAGATTGTAATTTTATTTATTAAAAAGTTTATAATGCTATATATATATATATATATGGACTTATCTTAGTATTTACAATATCATGATTTATTAAGGTCAAAGCATATAAAAATCTACACAATTGTTGAATTCAATGACACAATAATAAAATATGAAAAAAAAAAAAAAAACACCATATTTACATGAAAACCATACGGGGAAAAAACTATGAAATAAAAAGGAGAAAACTTCACTATGAATATATAAGAATAATTACAAATTACAACGGAATGAAATAACCCTAGTATATGTATGTTGATATGATAAAAATACTTTCGAACAATATGTATGTAGCGAGAAAAGAAGAAAGAGCCAAGTTTCGATACCATTTGGAGGAGCTACTGCTAAATTTGGAAGGCGGTTGCCGCTGATGGAGTTCTAGAGGTATGATTCATACTGATCGGTCATGCCATTAATCATGTTAAACACACCTTTAACGTGATTTTCCCGTGCAATTTGGTCAGGCAATGTGGCCATGGTAGCCATTATCACCAGGAGAAACTTCATGGAGTTCATCGACTACAGAGTAGAGGAGCACTATGTAGACTTGACCAATGTAAAGGTAAATTCCATATATGCTGACATCATATTTTTACTTTTTTTCTTTATTTTTTTGTCAAACTTGTTTTATTGTTTTGGTTTTGGAAACAATTACTAAACTTGTTTTGAGTTTGAGATCTCTTCTTTCCTGCTTTTAGTACTCGAGAACTAATCATTGCGGCTTATTTGAGAGCAGAAAATCATATTTTCTAGACATCATATATTTTCTTAACTTTTTGTTGTCAAACTTATTTTGGTAACAATTACCAAACTTGTTTGAGTTGAGATCATCTCTTCTCTCTTGCTTTAAACGTTCAAAAGAACAAATCATTCCCATTATATATACTCATCATTAAAGGTTGTTCGTTTTCTCTGAGGAGATGTGCGATGAAGCGATGACGATCAAACGCTCAAAATGGCTCCCTCGAAGCATGACTTGTGAAACCAGGAAAGCGTATTATTATTATTTTTTCTTACGAAAATGAAGCGAATCGGTAATTCTTGTCGGGCGGTACAAATAAATTACTAGATTTTTCTCTAGACCTCGGATAATGAAGCGGATCACGCCATTGAATCATCTCATGAAGTATAGTAGAGACCAAACAAACTACGTCGAATTAGGACAATCGGTTTTCTCGTGTTTCGTTGGACAGGCCAATCGGGGTGACACGTGGAGCGAGGAGTGCATGCCACATGGCACCGAGTTGGGAACACTTGGCACCTAAGTGTAGGTGTCATACTCCTAGAATGCACATGCAAATTAATTGGGAAGTAGTTGGTGCATGGTAGCATAGGTGACACACCATGGCTTGTACTGCTTAATGTCGAAGCACCATGAGTGGTCTTGTAGTGGAGAAATCGGGGCGAAGGGTTCTTCATTTGGTTAGATCAGTCCTAGAGAGGAAGAGGAAAATCATAAAAGAGAGAAGAGGAAAGCAAGGGATACAGAAAAAGGAAGAAAGGAAGGAGAAAGGAGGAGGGCTACAAATCCTCCATTATTTGCTAGTTGGAGGACCAATTTGATCCCACACTACGAGGTGGGGATCTTTCCCTCTTTAGTTATTTCCTTGTTTGGGGCCATGGAAATAGCATTTGGTTGGAAGTTTGCTATGTGATTGTTTTTGAATGAATAACATGCTGAATTTGGCGAGTGTTGTCCATGCTGAAGTTTCTAGGTATTAAGACTGAATCTGTGATGTTGTACTGAATTTTCTGGGTTTGAAGACTGAATTTGTGATGTTGTACATGCTGTTTTTTGGTTTAGGACTAAAACTCAGTTTGGTGTATTATTGTATGCATGACTAACATGCAGAATGTTCTAGGTTTTTAGACTGAAGAAATCCAATTTGGTGTATTATTGTATGAATGAAAAACATGCAGAATTTCCTGGGCTTTCATGCATGACTAACATGTAGAATCTTTTGGGTTTTTAGATCAAAGAAAACTCAGTTAGGGGTATTATTGTATGCATGAAAAACATGCAGAATTTTCTGGGCATCCATGCATGACTAACATGCAGAATGTTTTGGGTTTTTAGATCAAAGAAAACTCAGTTTGGTGTATTATTGTATGCATGACTAACATGCAGAATGTTCTGGGTTTTTAGACTGAAGAAATTCAGTTTGGTGTATTATTGTATGCATGAAAAACATGCCGAATTTCCTGGGCTTTCATGCATGACTAACATGTTGAATCTATTGGGTTTTTAGATCAAAGAAAAATCAGTTTGGTGTATCATTACTTGCATGTAGTCTTATCTAAGGAATTTTCTCTGGGTTCTTGGGCCGAAGAAAGAAAATCAGTTTGGTGTATCATTGCTTGCATGGTTAACATGCAGGATTTTAAGGTTTAGCCACGGTTGTTTAGGCCATATTTCCGTCCGAACTCCGATTTGGGTGTTCTTGGACTCTATGGAAAGTTCATGAGTCAGAATCTAGCCATAAGCCATTCAGTTGAAATAGGTGCTCACATCTGTATGAAAAACTGAGTAATTGTTATCAATATGGGTGTTTCAAAAACATTGGGTTGTAATGTGTTGTGCTTGAACCTGGCCACTTCTTGGCATGTAGCAGGCTATATGATTGACATCTTTGTGTCTCAGCTTGGGAATGAGTTATGGCGGGTACTTGCCTAAGTAATGGTGGAGATTATGTTAATACATGCTTGAAGATGTGTTGATATGAATAGACTTAATGATAGAAAAGATGTAGAGCATGCTTATGTGATGTCTTGCGATTTGAATGTGTGGAATATTAACATGACGCATGTTTGTTGATGTTAGGCTGAATATATGAAATGTTCTATACGTGAACGCTGAATGTTCTGCTTTAAGATATGCGGTGTAGAATGTCCATGTAGGAATCTTAAATACATTGGTCATGGGTTTGAGTCTGTGACACAAATTGCATTGCATTGGTGTCATGGTAACACCAAATTACATGAGAGTGCGTACAGTCTTAGTTGGCACAGCGTTTGGTGTTGAATCGTGTGGGGCAGGAATGGGACGAAGTCAGGTGAGTTCCGTTAAGCAGCGAAAAATGAAATGTGTCGGGCGTAGCAAGTAGGGGATAGATACCCCCCTCAGGTGAAAAGCCTGAAAACCTGGTTAGACAGCGTATCCACCGGTGAAAGCGAAAAATCGGAGGTGTAAGAGACCGGCGGTGAGACCCCAAAGAAAGTTATTTGCCCAAAGACCGCAGCTTGATTAAATAAATATCCCACATAGACTACGGGTTGTGAGATGAGAGTCGGCGACTCGATCTTTTGATTTCCCATTGGCACTTGCATTGGGTGGTGGGTCGGAGGTTGACCGGTGGGAGCTTGTAGAGTGTCGTCATACATGCATGTAGATTTTTCCATGATAGGATAACATATATGCACCAGTTGGTTGTTGGTTTGACGTGAAATGATCATTTACATATTACCTAAGTGGGGAAATATACTTATAAGTTTATCCCTGCGAGAGATTAGCTCACCGATCGTGGGACCCCTTCCCCGGTCTGGGGCCCAGTGCAATTGAAGCGGCGGCTCCTTTGGCGAGCTCTTCCCATCACACGGCATGGTGAGCTCTCTTGTGCTATTCATTCGGCAGGCTCTTCGTCACACAACGTGGACGAGCTCTACTGTACTATTCATTTTGACGAGCTCTTCCCATCACACAACATGGACGAGCTCTATTTTACAATTCACCCTGGCGAGCTCATCCCATCACTCAGCATGGACGAGCTCTATCTTCTGGCTTGATCCTATCGGCGAGCTCTTCCGCGGCTACTGACGAGCTCCTGTGCCCTACATGGGCGAGCTACATCTTCACGTGATCTATCGGCGAGCTCTTCCCAACGGCTCTACGGCGAGCTCCCATAACTTACATGGATGAGCTCTTACGGCAAATCTACACGGCCAGGCTCTTCCGCGGCACTGGCGAGCTCCCTGTACTTCATGGGCGAGCTCTTACGGCGGTCTAAGCCCGACGAGCTCCCATTACTTACATGGGCGAGCTCTTGCGATGCACGGCGAGCTCTTCCCAGCGGCTCTACTGGCGAGCTCCCATAACTTATGGAGCGAGCTCTTACGTGATCCTAGCGAACTCTTCCCAAACGGCTCTATGACAGGCTCCTGTACTTGCATGGACGAGCTCTTCTGGCCAGAGTCCCAGCTGACGAGCTCTTCCAGCGACTCACACCTGGCGAGCTCCTGTGCGGCATGGGCTGAGCTCTTGCTTGATCCTACTGGCGAGCTCTTCCCACGGCTCTACTGTGAGCTCCTGTACTCACGGGGGACCGAGCTCTTACGGCGATCCCACGATGGGCTCTTCCCAGCTCTACGACGAGCTCCTGTGCCCCACATTGACGAGCTCTTCTGTGATCTAACTAGCGAGCTCTTCCCCAACGGCTCTACTGACAGGCCCCATTGCGACATAGGCTGAGCTCTTACAGCAGTCTACCTAACGAGCTCTTCCCAACAGCTCTACCTGACGAGCTCCTATTACTCACAGGGACGAGCTCTTGGCGGTGCGGCGAGCTCTTTGCAGCGGCTGCACGGCGAGCCCCAATGCGGCATGGGCGAGCTCTTACGGCCGGTCTACGAGCTCTTCCCAAACGGCTCTGACGAGCTCCCATTGCGACATGGATGAGCTCTTCTGGCCGATCTACGGCAAACTCTTCCGCGGCTTTCTGACAGCTCCTAATACTTACATGGACGGCTCTTCTGGTCGCCCAGCGAAACTCTTCCGCATTTCACCCGAGCCCTGTGCGACATGGGCGAGCTCTTACTGGCCGGTCTGGCGAGCTCTTCCCGGCGACTCGGCGAGCTCCTGTGCCCGACATGGATGAGCTCTTCACAGTGATCTGACGAGCTCTTCCCAGCGGCTACACAATGAGCTCCTGTGCCCATGGGCGAGCTCTTGTTGATACACTGACGAGCTCTTCCCCCAGCGGCTACACTGTGACTCTTACAAGAGTCTCCATGGCCCGGGCTCTTGCGGTTGCCCAGATGAGCTACACTCAACGATATACATTGAAAAGCTCTTCCTGCGGCCCCAAAGGCGAGCTGCTCGCCCCTCCCAGCATTATTTACCTCGGCCAGCGGCCGCCTTTACAGGTTTAGGACCGGTGAAACCCGCCGTCAGGACGCCGAAGGCCACGGGCCCAATCCAGCCGAGCTCCACCCACTCCAACTACATGAGTGGGAGCCCAAAACCCGATTCAAAGCGGGATGGCTGCATCCACGAAACTTCAAACAATACCGATCCCAAACTCACGAGACCTCGAGAATCGGTTACATAGATCGGAAAAGAATAAAAGTATCTCGGTTAGAACCACCCAGGCTTTCAAAAAATGGGTATATATTGAAAAGAAGGCTACACAGGTATCAGGCCTCAGGAAAAAGAGGGAGAGGTCGACATCAGGAAAGCATAAATAAGTCCAGAAATCTAGACATCAGACGATGAAGAATAAGAAGGAAGCTTCGTAGGAGTGCAGACTCACGAGAATAGTCGTATCCCGGAAGACCCCTCGCCTCGTCACTCGGAAGGTGGAAGTTGGAAATCTAGATGCGAGTGCGCCTTATGATATACGTTGAAAGAGAGCCACCGAAGCCTTACAAGGCACCGGCAGTCGCAATTGTTTGATAGCCTCGTCCCCTCTGACGACCGTACCGACTGGCGTGAAGATCTGTAGTATGAGCCCGCACATTCGTCACTCGGCCGTCTTGATAAATGTCTGACTTGAAGACTCCGCGACGAGCGATCTCAGCAACGCCTTGCCCTCTGAAGCCTCGCGACAAGCAATTTCGAGTTGTCTTTCTTTGGCACTCAAATCACCGGTAACCCCGCGCAGCTCCACCTGAAGATCCCGTTGCACGCCTCGGGAGGTGATAAGCTCCTCCCTAACCATTTGAAGCTCATTTTGGACAGATCTCAACCCCTCCCGAGTCTCGACCAACTCACCCAGCGCAGCACGGAAATACCTAACCTCCCGAGACTCGCCCTCAGCCTTCGTTAAACTGCTCCGAACCTCGTTCTCTCTATTCTACGCCGGCCTTGAGCCCCGTGAAGTGTGTAAGGTCGGACTTAAAGCGGATTTCTGGCCCTAGCCGGACAAGCTAACTGCGCTCGTTCTTGCAACTCGGCCCGCTCAGAAGAGAGAGAAGCCACCTTCGCTTTATAAATTCGGGCAATCTTCACATGTTTTTCGTTCAGTTTGGCCTTATCGGCCAGGCCCTTCAAATGGGTGGCAGCCTGCGTATCGGTTCTGAGACATAGCATTGACCACGAGCGAGCATGAAATAAACATAATTCACGGACACTAGAAGCAATCCTGAAAAGACAAGCGCGAGCTTCATCAGTGGCAATTCCTGACCCCCAATATCGAGACTCACGGAGAATGGAGAGCGGCATTTCTTTGCAAGTTCGGCACTAGAGAGCAAAGAAGCCCTGAGTGCACCAGATTTCTGCTTTGATTTCTTTTTCGGCTCCGCCATCCCAGAGAGAGTGACTTGGCATTATCGGAAAGGCGGTTCCATACGGTAATAGAGCGAGCCATCATTGTGAGCAGTTGCGCGAAAGACATACCCTTTTCTGACGGCTTAGGGGAAGTTAATAGGGTCGGTCGGAGGCGCGGCGACCCGCCGGCTCGTGGGCGGGGAGAAGGGGGGTTTGCGCCCGTACAGGCCCGGCCGGGCGGCCGGGCAGCCTCTCTCACGGTTCACAGAACAGGAGAAGGAGAAAGCACCCCCAACTTCTGAACTTTGGCCGGAACCGACCGGTCCTTCTCAGGGGAGTCCAGTTTTTTCCTCTTCGCACTACGGGGCTTCCTAGGTGTCGCCCCCAAATGAACTAAAATCTCTCCCCTAGTAGGGTGCGTGGTGGACTGAAGGAAAACACTCTAAGGGTAGAAAGGGACGGGGCCTAGAAGCGATAGAAACGTGCAAGCGACAAATTAGAAGAGCTAGAATGTTCGAACTTTGCTCGATACCACTGCATAAGGCAATGAGCATTCTCTGATACTAGAGCCACAATGACATCTTAAAATCCGGCGAGGTCAAAGCGAACATCACGGGAAGCATAAGGAAAGCTTAAGGTCATAAGTGTTCGAGTCGTCTGAATAAATCAAAGCAAAAAATAATGCAAACACTCACGAAGATTATCGGGGGGACACTCCGTGCAGGCACACCCAGGAGTATCATCCCATCACGAGAGTCATACTCCCGATTGGAACCACTAGCGAAGAAATATCGTCCTTTCCGTAGCCGTGTGAAGAGAAGGGAAGTCGAGATCACGAGAGGAGACCCAGAGCGTCGGGAAAAATAAATAAAACCCTCTGTAGTGGCCATTGAATTTGAAAATATGGGAGGAGCAGGCCTGATGGGGACACAGGCCCCTCTGTCCTTAAAAGACCAATAAACCAACTAAAATACGACCATTGGGAGCCCGGCTAGGAAGGCGGATGTTAAAATGTTGAAGAACCTCTTTTTATGAAGGGATGCAAGGGAAAGCGAAAGGTCGTTATTAAGCAACTTCAAAAGCGAGACCATACCACCGAGACAGGAGCGGTGTAAAAGGTCAAAACATTCGGGTCCCTTTTCGGACACGAGGAAGAGGCCGGTAGCAGCTCGGCAAAAGTATATTCAAATGAAGGACCAGCCTACTTAGGGAAGGGGGAGCGCCTCGGGAAGCAGTTGAGGCCAAATATTTGTCAAACAAGCGGGAATGCCCCGGCTTTGCCGGGGCGGCATCAACGAGAAGAATCATCGATACGCAAAGAGGAAGAACGGTCGGACCCGTGGCGTAAGCAAATGGCTAAACAAAATCAGGCCAGATGAACCTAGAGCCTCGTCGTATCAATTGAAAGAAACACGACAAGACGGGGACGCCGCGGGCCCAGGAATGAAAGGAAAGCGCCAGAAAAGGACCCAACACTAAACAGACAAAGAACAATCTAGAACGAAATACAGGAACGCCAAGAAATATAAAGACAAAATGGAGGAATTATGAGGCGAAGAGTCGAGCGGAAGGTGACGAAACAAGGAAACAAAGGAATTATGAGCATAGCCCAGCGAAACTGAAGAGCCATCATTAATGCACCATGTATGTAGGCGATTGGGTTAATTAATCCACATCTAGCGATGAATGTGAGGATGTCGCGATCTGATCGATCGTGCTACCAGTGAGGACGATGACGGACGCAAATGGCGGCGATCGCCGCCGTTGACGACCGACCGCCACCGTCGTGACAAATACGCAGCGCAGCGATGGAACGGATTTTAGAAATGACCAAGCACTGTCAATCAACCATATCTTATAAATAACTTGAAGATAGAATATTCCACCCAAAAGGCGTCACAGTAGATCCCGATCAGGTCCTATTATAAAGGGAAGGAAAAGCAACAGAAGACCATCAGGCGGATACCCACCAACAAGGAAGGAGGATTACTCCAAATAAACTCCTTTGACTAATCCATCGCTAAATCTAAGGCTAACTACATGAGGAAACCTATCCTCAAGGGAAGAACCCTAATCATCGCCCAGGTGGATGAATATCCATTAAACACAAAGACGTTAACTTTGAAAGATGCGCGACTTCTAGGCTGAAATGGTTCTCTTGTTCCTCTGGAAAGAATCGGCAGAGCATCGGAGGCGGCCGGCGAAGCCCCCGCCATCCTCTTTCGATTCTTCTTACAAGGAGGTGCAGCACCGGATCTATAATCCATCGGTCTTGGTCCCATTACTTGACCCAGCTCCAGCCCGGGTTCGGTTGAGCAGGCATCATCGAAATTAAATACATAGAAACTAAGCATAGCCTAATAATAATAATAATTTTATTATTATTATTATTTCTTAATCTTTTTTTTTTTAAAAACCGAACACGATCTAAATTAAAAGGATCAATGGGAATTAAAATAAATACTACGTATTAGAAGAACTTAATACAAAAATAAAGACAATTTTATGTATTATATGATATATCTTTAGTTTATAAAATATCTTTGTGTAAGCAGTTTTATATTCTTAAGATTTCATGCTTAAATTGAGTTTAGATAAAGTCGAGAACTATTATTAGAGTTATATCAAATATTTTTTTTCTAAATTTTATTTAGAATTTAATATTAATGAAAAAAAACCCGTAAAGTTTACAATGGTGTCTCGTTTTGCTTATTGGTTATAAAATGTACCCAATTCTAAATCAACTAATTACACAAAATTAAATTTACATCTACGTATTCTTCAAATTTTAAGTGAGTCAAACAATTTTTTTTTTAATGTTGAAAGAATAATTCCAAACATTACAAAAGTTAATTACAAAAACTTAAGAGATAGCTAGATTAGTTTAAGGTCTTGGGGTTTACCTAATGATCATCGATTCGAATCCCCTCAAGGTTATTATAAGATTAGTCGGGTATACAAACTATCTATTGGTCGAATATCCCACAGGTTATCAAAAAAGAAAATTATTAAATACTTTGAACAGTTTAAGCCAAATAATTCATTATTTAAAAACGGCCACACACTATAGATATTTTCAAAAATATTGACCCAAACTAATCTTTCTATGATTTGAAAATGAAGTCACGAACTACGGTTTTAAAAATTAACTTTAAAACCCACGATTGATAAATACAATGTTGGGTTAATTTTCAAAATCACAGGTTAAGAGAATGTGGTTTTAAAAAATAAAAAACTAATTCGATGATTATTTAAAAAAAGAAAAAAAAAAAAAATTACTTTGTTATCAAACTCGAGTTTGAACCCATTAAAAAAACATCCATGATCCATGGGGCCATGGAATTGAAATTTTGAAGTCACATTTCTTTCTTGTAACATGATTAGGTAGGTAAGTAGGGACAGAAGTGTCATTATGAAGTGGCGTGAATATGTATAGTATAGGCCATGAGGCGTCGACTGGTCGAAAACACACTCGATTGAGTTTAATGTTACTTACCGTTGTCTCTTTCCCATTCATTCTTCTTCTGAAACATTTGACAAACAAATAGAATTCATTTATTGTTGCGATTTTACATTATACTAATGTTTTCACGATATTGTTCCTATTTTTATTATGCTGAGGAGTATTTTGTTTTCAACTTAATATATATATATATATATATATATATATATATATATGCTATATATATATATATAGTCTCTTCCCATTCATTCCTCTCATAAACATATGAACAAACAAATAGGTTCATTTAATGTTGCGTTTTTACATTATAATAATGTTTCCGCATTATTGTTCCTATTTTTTTATACTTTCACGAGTATATATATATATATATATATATATCTCTTTCCCATTCATTCTTCTCATAAACACATGAACAACCAAATAGGTTCATTTATTATTTTACGAATTTTTACATTACACTAATGTTTTCCGTGTGTTCTATATATATATTATGAAATGTTGCAATTGAATTTTGATAAATATACAAACATGACATTTCTTTATTTTTGTATAGATTTTTATGACACACAATTTTATTCTTGTTGACATTATTGTCGGTAGATTTCCTTATAATAATATTGTAGTTCAAATGACAACGTAGATCAGACCAAAAATGTGGAGGAGCGGGCGTGGGTTCAAACAGTGTGATACAGAAAGAATCAGATCTGGCATGTGTTTGTGTCCTTGGTGGTTTGGCTTATGAGCATGCAGGGATAGTGGGCCGTCGTCTCGAGGATATAACGGATCTCGTTCCTTGAAATTAGTAGGATCGGAGGGACCCCGGCAGAGCACTTAACCTAACGGAACAATGGCTAAAATGAATGATATCACGGAGTGAAATGAGGAGAATATTTTGTATATTAAAAGCTGGGAAAAACGGGAGTATAAATAGCCGAGTGTCTCCCGCGAGCGGACATGTCGGTTCGAAAAGGTATGAACCAAGCAAAGTATCACACATTTGATGAGGGACACATCTTTCATTCATTTAAAGAATTTGTAGATACCAAAGTCCCAACAATCCCCACATGAATGAAAGTTCGATATCCAATACTCTAGTGTATGCATGAAGATGCAAAGTGCGATTATTCAGCAGAAAACATTCACGTCGAGGATAAGTAGTCTGAGACTTTGAACTTTCCTTAGTGAAGCCTATCGGACTTACTCGGTCAATCAGAAGACTTGATGTCTTTGAACTGTCGACCTTTCGTGTAAGCCTAGACAATAGAAATCACACAACTATTTCTCGAACAAAATCAGTTCTCACTGTTGTGTTCGTTTTGGCCATGAACACCGCCGCTTGGTCTCATGAGTGTTTTAGAAATTGACCTTTGCAGTTCTCACATAGCGACCCTCACTTCACACTCACATAGGTGATTTACGAACATATGGTTTCATAATCATTAAAGCTGCTTAACCTTCACATATTATCTTGTCTTTATCAGGAATGGGTAAAAGCAGGGTGACGATGCTATCTTGTCGCCGTAACTAGTTGTCCCTTTGAACCTAGATCACGGGATCTCTAGTCAACTAGTGGGGTCATCGCTATGATGACTTGTTTAGAGGCCTTAAACCCATTCCCTTGATGTTTTGCAGCCATCTCTAGTTAGGCATTTTGTCGATGGATCATGATATTATCTTTTGACTTATGAGTCGATGTTGATAGATTACTAGAAAGAAGTTGTCTTCTTGTGTCATGTCGTCGGCGGTATGTGTCGAGACTTACCGTTATACATGACATTCCTTGCCTTCCTATTGCATGGCTATCACAATGTATATACATACTACTTGAGCATTGGTTTAGACGATGGTTTAGAATGATAATATACATACAATACTCTGAAGTCCACTCCCCAGAAAGGGCATTTTGCTCACTAAAAATGTAGATTGTCAAAGTGTGGATGCATATAGTGATCTTGACTAAGTGATAATGGTGTGGGCGATCTACTTCCGGGATATTTCACCTTTGTAGGTGGTAAATCTCGTTACATGGGAGAAGCGAAGCGCGGAATGTTGTTTGCGTTCAAGCGCGGAGAATTTGGTTAAGAATTATGACACTTGGAATATGTGATTGTGGCTAGGGCTTCTATTGATGGATTGGGCTATACATAGAGGCAACCCGATTCGGCTTTATTGTGATAATAAGCGACATGTGATATTGCTCATAATCGATTTTAACATGATCGTCTATAAGCATCTGGAGGTAAACAGTTTCTTCATTAAGGAAATTGGATGAGAAAATTGTCGAGTTGCCTAAGATTCGATCAGAAGATCAATTAGTTGATATCCTCACAAAGAGTTGTTTCAAATCAGTGTTCCTCAAAGTTTTGGGCAAGTTAGGCATGTGTGACATCTATGCACCAACTTGAGAGTGTTTAGATATTGGATTAATAGTCAAAGATTCTTTATTGTAATTCTTTCTATTACTATAATATTATTTCCTAGTTTAGAGATTTCTCTTATTAGGCAAATAACTTAATTATAGGAATAGCTTGATTAATAGGATCTCTAATATCTCTATAAATATGTACATGTAAAGATCTGATTTATTATGAATAAAAAAATATTCTTCTCTGTTGGACTTAATCAGTTGTTCTATCCCGATTGCTATGGTGGGTAAAGATCCTTCTTGAGCTTAGCTGATGGGAATTATAAGAACCAGCAGCACTTCTTGTATCACCATTAGAGATTGCCATTGATTTCATCTGGCTTATAGCCCAGTATCCTCCATTAAAGGCCTTGGATGGGGAGGAGCATACTTGGAGGGTTAAGCAGCTTTGATTGATTATTGAGATTCATGTAGTTGGAGTTTGTTCATATGATTCTCCTCTACAATCTCAGCAAGGCATTGGTAGACTAAAGGACATACCACGACTTGATTCGATCAATTCAATGCAACCAAGCAGTTCACGGCTCCTACCAAATCTATTATACAAATCAAACTCTTTCCAATTATTTGATAAACTAAACTAAACCACAATCTATGAAACCGTTGACAAAGACTGAGAGAAATTAACACGAATTATTCAACAAGTGGGGTTTTGAGCTTTCTATTAAGGAGGAGGAGAATTGATTCTGATCAACTATTGTGGGGCAATAATCATTGGCCAAAGTGATCAAATTGATCTGCCTAGCACCAAGGTATTAATACAACTTTCAATCTCATTGAGCATAGAGTGCATGTTCACTACATTTAATTCACATGGTCAAGACTATCAATCCATAATTTTTAATACGTAATTATTGTCCCTTTCTATCTCCTTGTCTCTCTTCACCATGATCTTTCCAAATTCCTTGAATTGTTCATATAAATATATTTGAACCTCTGCCTTCTTGACATATTAGCTTCCATCCCTTTCCTCTTCTCTAAGAATGAAAGCACCTCTTCATCTCTTTTGTTTGCTCATCATAGAAGGACTTTATTGTTGTGTTGACCTTTTCATTAAACCTCTTTCTCTCCTTTCCATTTCTTCTTTTTCCATTTCCTCATCCCTCTGTTTGAGTATTTGTTCCCCCTTTGTTGTTCCCTTCTTCTGAAGTCAGCCTCTAGAAACTCCTCTCTTTTCTTGATGTAGCTCCCATCTCTTGCTATCTCTTCCATTTTCACGCCACATTGATTCCAACATCTCCATATGATTGTTTCAAAACCATAACAAAGAAAACAAGTTTGACAACAAAGAGTAGAAAATGTGATGCTTAGAAAATATGATTGGCCTTGTTCAAATATGGGCAATGATTTGTTCTTGAATGCTGGAAGCAATAAAGAAGAGATCTCAAACTCAAAACAAAACAAGTTTTTGTAATTGTTTCCAAAACCATACCAATGAAAATAAGTTTGACAACAAAAAAAAAAAAAGAAGAAAATGTGATGCCACAGAAAGTATGATTTGCTTGTTCTCAAATATGGGCAATGATTTGTTCTTGAGTCAAACAAGAAGAAGAGATCTCAAACTAAAAACAAGTTTACGACAACAAAAAAAAGCATAAAATGTGATGCTTCTAGAAACTATGATTTGCTTTGATTTTCTCAAATATTAGCAATGATATGTTCTTGAGTCTTTGAAAGAAGAAGAGATCTCAAACTCAAAAACAAGTTTATGTGAAAAAAAAAAAACGAGAAAATGTGATAAATAAAACTATGATATTCTTGTTCTCAAATATGGGCAATGATTTGCTCTTGAGTGGAAAGGGATCTTTTGTGGGCAAAAGAGGAAAAAGCTAGTCGAATTCTATTCCTTTGTATAATTTTTGGATAGTGCGGAAGAAATCGAATAGCTTTTAAAGATGGGATAGTAGGCCCAGACGAGGAGATTAAATATTCTTTTGTCCGGGACACGTGGAGGCCCCAGAATAGGGTGTTCTTAGGTGAAAGAGGTGCATTCCATCTTAGATTTTTCGGAAAGGATGGCCTCTAGGTAAAAGGTGGTGAGGTTTTCCCCCTTTTCTCCTTTGCTTTTTGGTTGCCAGTGTATGTCCTGTATACTTTGTAACTGTTTTGTTCCATTCCTTATTTTTTTGGTCAATATATTGCTTTTACCAATCAAAAAAAAAAAGAAAAAGGAATAAGGATTATATAAGCTTGATAAAGACAAATAAATGCAACCTCTTAAGAGAAATCGCCCTTTTCTAAACAAGGTTGATTGGCTCCCACCGCACTCAAAACAAGGTTGATTGGCTCCCCACCTAATATACGGCAAGCTTTAAAATCAAATTGTTGCGAAATTTGGCTCCACCAAATATGAAAAGGAATAGAAGAATACTTGGTTTGCAAATCAAACTTCCTTATTCTCTTAAACCTAACCCACCTACAATCATAAAAAAAAGAGAAAATAATAAAATTGCATGATTAAAATATGTGTTTATATATTATCAAAAATTAACATGAATATAACAACTATAAGTTTTGGTGTAAATGTAATTAGCTGGGCGGCAAGGTAATGGTCTTTTTAAAACAATCTCTGGATATGTTTATTTAGATGTAAAAACAAAGTAGAGGGATAAGTAAAATAGTTTCTTGGTCAGAGATAAATACTCGAGGTTTCTCGCAGGCTCAGCAATTATATATATGAGACCTTTTCCATTGAAACAACTCCGCCTTGCATGTGGCATGTTGCGGGGTAAGTATAACAAGAACATTGAAGAGTGGCCTCTCAGAGGTGGAGCAAATGGATCGAGATTTGAAATTGAGATAAACTTATGCGGCCAATGCAGTGTGTGATGTGTTTGTAATTTGGTTCGATAAAAAGAGATTGTTTGCATTGGACCCAGTTGTGAGGCGTTGTCCCTCACAATCTGGCTTCTCGAGGTCTTGTTAATGCATTGAAACTTCTTGACCTATCAAGAAACCAGAGTATTACAGTGTGGCAATGCGAGACTTATTCCAATTAGCTAGTCTTCTTGTGGAGGTCTTTGCAATCTTCATGCTGAGTCAAGTCAATATTAATTAAGAATTGTCAAAGCTAGTAAAAAAAAAGAAATGAATCCTGATTCTTCAAAAATTTCAGGGAGGCTGGTGGACCCAAAATCCCCATAAAGTATGGAAGGGTGGATGTCTCGGAGCACGAGCAGTGCTTTGCAGGAAGAAGGGAGGCTTCTGGTAAGTTAGCTGTGAAGAAGAGATCTCAGAAACTGAAACAAAACAAGTTTGGTAATTGTTTCCAAACAAAACAATAAATAGTTGACAACAAAAAAAGGCAGAAAATATATATGATGATTCACAGAAATTGATCTCTTAGAATAGGCTGCTTTCCAATTCATTATACCTTATGAGAGATGGAATGAAATTGCTCTCTCCCTCTTGATAGCTCCTTCTTGCAGCATTTGCGATTTGGTTCTTACTTGCTCCACGGTTCCCCTCCCCATCCACCATCCTTCTGGAAATTCCCGATACTCGAACAAAACAAAAGCAAAAACAAAAACTTGAAATTAAGTGGATGCCCGACCATTATAATACCTCTGCTTTTCTTTATGTGGGATCGAGGCGAGGGTTTGAAGGTGGTATAATGCACTTCTGAAGTCATTCTGAGGCCCGGGCATGGCTTCGGGCTTGAACTTCGGTGGTGTCTGCATGCACCGAGTCACCGCCGCGCTTTCGGACCTGTAGGCCGGACTATGGCTGAAGCCTGAAGACTCAAGGCCTTGGGTTATCTTCTTGCACCTTGTTTTATTAACTCCAAATTAACTAATTAACTAAATTATGTAAAAATATGAGTAATAGAGCAGAGAAAAGAAGCCCATTTGAGGGTCTCGGAAGGTATCGGGTGAATCGCAGCCATTCTTTGCGAACCACCACGAAATCCTTGGGATGAGCTCGGCTGGCCAGGCCACAGTGGCGAAGAATATCCACCGACCTTGCTAACGAATCGGACTCCTCAGATGTCGCCACGTTCTTTCCTCTCAACTTCGAACCCCCCGAAGAACTCCTCGACAACCTCATTTTCTTTCCCGTTTCCACCACCCACTTTCACATAGAAGAAACCAAATCAAAAACAAAAGCAAGACAAAAAAAAAAACAGCTAAGCAGAATGAAAACGAAATCGGAACTCACGCGGTCTTTGATCGAGCTTTTGCCCAATCAATGATTTTAGCCGGTTCACGAAACGGCCCATGAGTGGAAATTTAAGAATTCCGTTGTTTGAAATCAAGAAACAAACAAGCCGGAAAATTCTTTTCAAATACAAAAAGAAAAACACTCCATTCTAAAATACAAACTCTAAGTAGTTATATAGCCCTTTATGGGAGATCGGCATGGATGGTTATCAATGGGCAATAATAGAGTCAGACAGTTATGAGTCGTCCATAATTTCCAGCATAACGCTCACGTCGATTGTGGTATAACGCTTGTGGTGATTAATGGGGTGCTTCGGAAAGCGAAACAATGGAGAAGGGAGGTGATTAATGGGGTGCTACGAAATGGCAAAACAATAGAGAGAAAGGAGGTTATGAAATAAAAATGGTTGAATTTGAAATTAAAAAAAAGGGAGGTTATGTAATAAAGAGCCGTGCAGGAGAAGATGACTCTGTTACATTATTAGTTTGCCTCTTAATCTTAATGACGTTGCTCTAGAATTTTCATTATTGCAAAAAAGTAGAATCTGAATGTGGATACGATCTTTTTTATCTGTCTTCATCTAACCTGCAAAAATTTTAAAATAAATGTTTCGTAACTAATAAAGTAAGAGGAGGACTTTGAGATAGAAATTTAGTAACTCTTTGGTTACCCCTTTTTAAAATTGTTCTATATTCCTAAAATCAATGAGAACAAGAAACACGTTTGTTTTTCAAAACATAAAAAACACATAAAACACTAAATTAAGATAAAAATATCAATTTTCAGAGAACACCAAGATAAATAGTGTTCTTTGTGTTTTTTCCAAAAACAAGGAGAACAAAATATATATAGAAAACACGTTTGGTTCTTAAATTTTTTAATTATGAGAACAAGAAAACATTAAATTCAAAACTGATAACATATTTTTTAGAATACAAAATTGTATTCTCTTTGTTTTCAAAAAGCATTCTTTACAAAAAAAGTTCATAGGATTTTAAAATTAGAAAATAATCATTCCCGAGCTCGGGTTTGGATATTTTATTATTAAATTATTTATATTTTCATAAAAGGAGCTAAGAAAACCAATTATTTATTTAAATAAATTATTATTTAGTGAATACATCACACCATAACTTTTTCCCCTACCAAACACAACTCTTAAATTCTAAGCACCTTCCATAATGGAATTCGATATGACCTCAAAACAAAGCGTTTAAATTGAATTTGGACCTTGGTGTGATGTATTCATAAATGACCTTGAACTAATCTACAAAAAAGAAAAAAAATCACTTAGGTGAGATGGTTAGGTCTTATGTTCTTTTTAGCAAACCAATGGTCTCGAGTTCGAACCACAGAAAGTAGTTGTGTTCTATGTTAAGGCAGTATCGAGTTCTTATATATGGTCCCATAATTAGTATGGGGATTAGTCTGAATATGATATGTCTTAAAAAAGTGCTTTTTGTGTGTATATGGATCCTTTCGAGAAACACATTGCTGGTCCGACAAAAAAAGAAAAAAGAAAAAAAGAAATGAAGATATCATTCCTTCTTTTTGCTTTTCTTTTGTCTATAAGACCCTAATAAAAAAATTTTTAAAATGAAATCGTATCAACCTTCACCCTTTCTTTTTTTTTTTTTTTTAAATATGTAAGGCTGAAAAAACAAATTACAAAAGAACCTTCACTTGGTGAATTGGCTGCATTTTAGGATTCTTGGGCTAGGAGGCCAAAGTGATAGTAAGAATCTGAGGAGAGGTGGATTTTTGGGGAGTGAGCCTTGGTGGAAGGAATTAGAAGAACATGTGATATTTACTGCTGCTTTGCTACTTAAAGGCTCTCCTCTGGCTTGATCATGGGGAGAGATTAAGCCTTTCAGGGAGCCATGATTTTGAGCTGCGGCGTAGTCCTCAGGCCCCGATTCTCGGACCGGCCCCGGTAGTCCAGGTGCACGACAACCGTTTCCCTATGTTCAGTCCTTCTTCTATGGTATTGGTGGTTCCATTGTCCTCTTCGTGAATTAATGTTGGTATTGCCTCTGCGATATCATTGTATTTTAGAGGCTAGTCATATGACACCCCAAAACCCGGGGGTTCCATTGACCACCGTCAACCTGCGACATAACTGTGTCTCATATCATGAGACCCATACATGAAGTAAAAATGACCAATAGGGCCCGTCATCCATACTCGTCCATATGGTTACAAGACCATACATTTCTATGAATCAGTTATTACATCACTTCTAATACAAAACATATATTAAAACTAGTTCGTTCTAATATATACACAAAACAAATCAAGGCCCTTGATTCGGCCCGCTTCATAATCCAGGCCTCTAAGGAGGCGTCGTGCACATGCACATTACGTACCTAAAGGGGTCCACTGACAGGTGAGCTAACGCCCAGTAGGGATAAATCCTATAAGGGCTATTTCCCAGCTAGGTGCACATGTAAATGATCATTTCCCAGTCAAACCAACAACCAATCTATGCATACATGTTATCCTATCATGGAAAAATCTACATGCATGTGAGGCGACCTCTACATGCCCAAAGTGCAAGGTCAACCTCGGAGCCCACCACCCAATGCAAGTGGCAATGGGAAATCAGTCTTGAAGTCGATTTGACTCTCATCTCACAACCACGTAGTCTATGTGATGTTATTGTCGTTTCATATTTTTGGGCAACAGAACTTTTCGGGGTCTCACCGCGGGTCTCTTACACCCTCCGACATTTTTCGAGGCTCAGGGTGGATCTGGCTGTCTAACCGGGTTTTGGGCTTTTCACGGGGGAGTATCTATCCCTGCCCCGCTCCCGACACATTTCATTTTTTCATTCGTTTGCTGCTGTGGAACTCCAATTGGACTTCGTCCATTCCCAAACCCTGATTCAACACCAAATGTGATTGCCAAATCGATACCATATACGCACTCTCATGTAATGTGGTATTCACAGCACACGATACAATACGATTTTTAATCCTTGCCTCAAACCATGGCTTGATGTATGAAGACCTCAACATGGACATTCTACACCGTACACTTTGTGTGTGCTATGAACACTCATGTTTAATGCATACAACATTTCATATATTCAGTTCAACATCAACAAACATGCAGTCATGTTAATATTCCACACGTTCAAATCAGTACATCACATAAGCATGCACCATCTTTTTCTATCATTCGGTTCATTCCTTATCAACACATCTTCAAGCATGTATTAACATAATTCCCACCATTACTTTAGGCAAGTAATTCCCATAACTCCTTATTCCCAAGCTGAGACATAGTATGTCAATCATATAGCCTGCTACATGCCAAGAAGTGGCCATGTTCAAGCCTGACACATTACAACCAGTGTTTTTTAAAAACACCCATATTGATAACAATTACTCAGTTTTTAGGCACAGATGCTTGAGCACCTAATTAAACTGAATGGCTTATGGCTAGATTCTGGACTCCATGAACTTTCCATAGAGTCGAAACAAATGTCGGAGTTCGGACGGAAAAGTTATGGCCTAAACAACTGAAATTCAAAACCAGAAGAAAATCCTGCATATTAACCATGCAGAAAGCGATGATACACCAAACTGATTTTCTTTTGGTCTAGAACCCAGAAAAAATTCTGCATGTTAACCAGTAATACGAGCATCTACCAAACTGATTTTTCTTTGATCTAAAAACCCGATAGATTCAACATGTTAGTCATGCATGAAAGCCCGGGAAATTCGGCATGTTTTTCATACTATACAATACAACAAAGCCAAACTAGATTTCTTCAGTCTAAAAACCCAAACATTCTGCATATTAGTCATGCATACAATAATACGAAACTGAGTTTTCTTTGATCTAAAAACCCAAAACATTCTGCATGTTAGTCATGCATGGAAATAGAAAATTTTGCATGTTTTTCATGCATACAATGTCACCGAACTGAGTTTTCTTTGATCTAAAAACCCAAGATTCTGTATTAGTCATGCATGAAAGCCCAGGAAATTCTGCATGTTTCATTCATACAGTAATACACCAAGTGGATTTCTTCAGTATAAAAACCCAGAACTGTTCTGCATGTTAGTCATGCATACAATAATACACCGAACTGAGTTTTCAGTCCTAAAAACCAAAAAAACATGTACAACATCACAAATTCAGTCTTCAAACCCAGAAAAATTCAGCATGGACAACATCACCATTTCAGCATGTTATTCATTCAAACAATCACATAGCAAACTCAGCAAATGTCATTTCCATGGCCCCAAACAAGGAAATAACCAAGAGGAAAAGATCCCTCACCTCTTGTAGTGTGTGGGGATCAAATTTGGAGTCCTCGAGCTAGCAACAATGGAGGATTTGCAGCTCCTCCTCCGTTCTCCTTCTTTTCTTCCTTTTTAAGTTTCCACTTTGCTTTCCTTCTCTTATCTCTTTATGATTTTCCTCTCTTCCTCTCTAGGACTGATCTAACCAGCGGAAGAACCCCTTCAGTTCTGATTTCTCACTACACAAGACTGAATTCTCATGGTGCTTGACATGGTACAAGCCATGGCAAGTGTCACCGTGCCAAGCCATGCACCAACTACTTCCCACTAATTTGCATGCATTCTAGAATTATGACGCAGCCATAGGTGCCAAGAGTTTAAATCCTTGTGCCATGTGGCATGTGCATAAGCGCCGCGTGCTGATTGGCTCGTCCGGCCTCGAAATACGTAAAAATCCGACTGTCTCGGAATTCGACGTAGTTTGTTTGGTTCTACTAGATTTCGCGAGATGATTCTAATGGCGTGATCCGTTTCATCATCTGAGGTCTAAGAGAAAATCTAAGTTTTGTTTGTACCGTCCCGAGCAAAGTGCAGGTCGCTCATTTTCAAAAGGAAAAAAAAATAATAATAATAATACGCTTTTCCCGGGTTTCACAAGTCATGCTTCTTGGGGGAGCCATTTTGGCGTTGGATCGTCATCGTCTCTTTGTACATCTTGCAGAAAAGCGAGAAACAACCTTAATGATGAGTATATATATGGGAATGATTTGTTCTTAAATGAAAGCAAGAGAGATGAGATGATCTCAAACTCAAAACAAGTTTTGACAATTATTGCAAAATAAGTTTGACAACAAGCGAGAAAAATATATGATGCTTCTAGAAAATATATTTTCTTGTTCTCAAATAAAAGTATAATGATTAGTTCTTGATGCGAAACGAGAAAAGAGAATCTCAAACTCAAAAAAAAAGTTTGGTAATTGTTCCAAAGGCAAAACAATAAAAACAAGTTGCCAAAAAAAAGAAAAAAACAAAATATGATCTTTGAGGGGGCATATGTGAGATTACGCTACATTGGTCAAGTCTACATAGTGCTCCTCTACTCTAGGAAGGCGATGAACTCCATGAAGTTCTCCTCTGTTGAGTGATAATAGCCCTTTAATATGACCATATTGCACGACCAAATTACTGCAGGAAAATCACGTTAAAGGTGTGTTGGATGATGATTATTACTGATTGATTGGTATGAATCATACCTCCAAAAACTCCATCATGGTAACCAGTCTTCCAGAGTATAGTGGTAGCTCCTCCAGTGATCTTTTGAAACTTGTCTTTCTTCTTTTACGCTACATACATATTGTTCGAGTATTTTTATCATATCCCAACATATATACTAGGGTTATTTCTCTATTCCGTTGTAATTTGTAAATTATTCTTATATTCATAGTGAAGTTTTCTCCTTTGTCTATAGTTTTTCCCGTGGGGTTTCGTATTGTAAATATGGTGTTTTCTTTTTCATATTTTATTATTGTGTCATTGAATTCAACAATTGTGTAGATTTCATATGCTTTGACCTTAATAAATCATGATGGTTATCTGCAAGATAAGTCCATATATATATATAGCATTATAAAATTTTTAATAAATAAAATTACAATCACCTTAATATAATACATAACATTCTACTTGATGTTACATATGTTCCCACATCATAAAGGCTCTTTTCTTTTTTGAAGCATGATATCGGAATTATCTCATACACACATTTTCTTTGTGTTCTTAATATGAGCTTTTTATTTGTGAAACTTGGTCTTTGTCTATGAGCGGTGGTTTAAATGAGTCAAATCCAAAAGTTATTGTAAAACTAATCTCTTAAGAGTCATCTAGAAAATGTCACTTTTCGAATTAAATTGCCCTTGAAAGTGCAAAAAGATAAATCCACCATGATAACGGGCATTCTCTCTGCGTCCATCAAATTATAACTAGGGGTGTAAATAAGTAAAGCTACTCGAACTTGATCATAGAATACTCAGGGTGGCTCAAAGTTGAAGTAAGGTTTAAGTAGTTTGTCGAGTGAGTTCGAGTATCCTGTGCAATTGGAGATGCTTGTTAGTTTAATTGAGCTTTGCGGTTTATTAAGATTGAGTCGAACTTCAGTGGAGTTCAAATCGAGTCGAGTATATTTATTATTAATTTTTAATTGATTCGAGTTTTGTTGAATCGGGTTTGAGTGCTTCGACTATTTCACGAGTTGCGTTCCAAACATACGAAAAAAAGTTTGATCGAGTTTGGAGTCTAGTATGAGCTTTGAGTTTTTGCTCGAATTGAGTGCGTGTTTGATCTTGTATCATTCTTCATTCAAATTTTGAATTATAACTATATCCTTAGTAGGAATTTTTCTGAAATGCTATCTTTTGTACATCCTTTTAGATTTAAAAAAATGTTAGTTTTGCAAATAAGTTTTGAATTGTCCCTTTAAACTATTATCCTTTATATATTTGATCTTACAATTTGTCGAATATGTAGAATCCTGAAATAGAATGTTATATTTGGATCGAGTTACCCTATGATATTCTATTTCAAAAATGTAAAAGTTTATAATACTATGTATGCACAAATTCTTTCGGGCTCGTTTGGAACGAAAAATACTAAGGAAAGAAAAAAACTAAGAAAATAATTTTCTCATGTTTAATTTCAATGTAGAAAATATAAAAAGAAAAATCAAATATAATCATAATTTGATATATTTTAAATTTCTTATTCTTTATATAATGAGATAAACAAATAAAATAAGCTTGAATAAATATATATAATTAATTTATTAAGTTTAAACCTATTTTTATTTTTCCTATAAATTTTATTTCCTTCACTTTTTCTCTATATTTTCTTTTTTTACTACTTTTCAGATATAGGTGAATTAGATTGTCTGTTAAATTTGGGGTGATCCAACATTGGGCGAACGAAATGGGCTGTTAAAATTGGCCTTGTTTTTTCAGGCCTAAAATATAGCAGCCCGGCCAGCCACAAAATCCAAGCGGGTCGGGCCAAATTGCCTTATAAAGGCAAAATTTTGAAAGCGAGACAGGAGCCAGAAAGCAGGCCTAATTTGGCCTGGTTTTGGTCGATAAATTAATGACCCTTTTTAATTCGGGTGGGCGGTACAATGATAGATTCGAGCCAAAATTTCCCACCTCTACTTTAAGGTTCTAGAAGCCGAGCCTAACTTTTGTATAAGCATTGTAAGAAAATCATGAAGATTCTTGGGTTGAAGAAATGATATCCATATTGTTCGACGTGGATTCATTGGTAGCAAAGACTGAAAAATAAAATATATTATCATTGCCCATATTTGAGCAGCACATCATAGTTTCGAAGCATCCGTTTGTGTTTTTTTTTATCGAAACTTGACATGAGTTTGAGATCTTCTTTCTTTTCAGCACTCAAGAACAAATCATTGCAATATTGAGAACAAAGCAAATCATAATTTTAGGCATCATTTTACGCTTTTGTTATTAAACTTGTTTTGAGTTTGAGATCTCTTCTTTCTTAACTCGACACTCAGAACAAATCCATTGCCATATTGAAACCGACAAATCTTACTTTCTACAAGCATCACATTTTTCACTTTTTTTTTTTGTTTCCTCAAACTTATTTTCATTGTTATGGTTTTGAAACCATTGCAAAACTTGTTTTGTTTTGAGTTGAGATCTCTTCTTTATTGCTTCCGGCCAATTCAAAGAACAAATCATTGCCCATATTTGAGAACAAGGCCAATCATATTTTCTGTAAGCATCCACATTTTCTGCCCTTTTTGATGTCAAACTTGTTTCTTTGTTATGGTTTGGAAACAATCATATGTAGAATGTTGGAATCAATGTGGCGAGAAATGTGGAAGAGATAGAAAGAGATAGAACTAAGTGAGAAGAAAGAGAGGAGTTTAGACTGACTGAAAGAAGGAACAACGATGAGACAAATACTCCAAACAGGAGGGATGAGAATGGAAAGAAGAAATGGAAAAGAGGAGAGAAAGAGGCTTAATGAAAAGGCTGAACACAACAATAAGTCAGCTGATGAAGCGGTGAAAAGAGATGAAGATTAACATTCTTAGAAAAGAAAGGAATGGATGAAGCTAATATGTTGAAAGAAGGCGAGGGTTCAAATATATTTATAAGGAGACTCAATTCGAGAATTTGGAAAGATCATGGTGAAGAGAGACAAAGGAGATAGAAAGGAATGATAATTGTGAGTAGTATAGGTTAGTGAGTCAGACCATGTGAATTAGTGTGTGAACATGTACTCTATGCTCCTTGAATTGAAAGTTGTATGAATACCCTTGGTCTTTGAAGCAAGATCAATTCTCCTTTGTGTGATTGTGCCTCCGCAGTAGTTCATTGTAATCCTCCTCCTCCTCATGTAAAGCAAAACCACTTGTTGAATAGTGTGTTAATTTCTACAGATCTTTTGTCATGGTTTCATAGATTGTGGTTTAGTTTAGTTTATCGATAATTGAAATAGTTTACGATTTGTATAATGGATTTAGTAGTGTGACACATTTTGGTTTCATTGAATTGATTGAATCAAGTTGTGTATGTCCTTTAGTCTACCGACCACGACCATAGGTGTGAAGGAGATATATAGTAAACCCGACTAAATGAATCTCCACCCAGAATCAATCAAAGCTAAGCGAGAAGCTCCCCTCAAGTATGCTCCTCACTCCTTCTCGAGGCCTTTAATGGAGATACTCGATTCTGATTATCAGAATAAATCAAGAAATCTCTAATGGCGATACAAGAAGCAGTGTTGGTTCTTATACCCCATCGGTTAAGCTCTGCCAGATCTTTACCCACCATAGCAATTGGATAGAATGAATTGGATTAAGTCAACGAGAGAAGAATATTTTTATTCATAATAAATGCAATATCTTTACATGTACATATTTATAGAATATTAGAATCCTACAATCGAAGCTATTCTATAATTAAGTTATTTGCTACTTGGAGAAATCTCTACAAGCTAGGAAATAGTACAATAGTAATAGGAAAGAATTACAATAAAGAGATCTTTGACTATTAATCAATATGTAACACTCCCCCTCCAAGTTGGTGCATAGATGCTCCACACATGCCTAACTTGCCCAAAAACTGAGAACCTTTCGACTTGAAACAACTTTGGTGAGGATAATAAACCAATTGATCTTGGATGAATCTTATTTAACTGATGAATTTTCTCATCCAATTTCTCTTTAATGAAGAATGTCTACCTCCGGATGCTTTGTCGATCATGTTGTACCGGATTTTTGAAGGCAATATCACATCTTGCTTTATTATCACAATAAAGCCGAATGTCGATTACCTATCACGAGATAAAGCGAATCCATCAATAGAAGTCTTGCGCCACAATGCCTCACATATTCCAAGTGTCATACCCTTAAATTCAGCACGTGCGGCAGGCGTGCAACAACATTACGCTTCTTGCTTCTCCATGCGAGATTACCACCTACAAGGTGAAATATCGAAGTAGATGGAAATCTGTCATCTATTACTTCAGCGGTCGGCATCTTACTTACATATGCATCCACACTTTGACGATCTACATTTTGTGAACAAATGCCCTTTCTAGGAAGCGGACTTGAATGCAACAAAATCTCACGCCTCTTGCAGTGTATATTTATTCTCAGATTAGTACATAAGCGGCTGGCAATCCTCAATGCATAGGCAAGATGGCTTTAGTGTGTTTGATCATCATCAATCTTCAACGACCCTTTGATATCTCCACTTTATCCCAGCACGGGCACACAGATTAGATCTCGACACATAACTTCAATCCTTCTTCACACCAGTGTATCGACTAGTTGACATCTTGACATACTAGTTTCCTACAACAAATCTAAAGCATATTTTATTTGAGGCGAAAATCCCTTTGCTCCAGTTGAGACCGCCGATCCAGAAAATATTTAAAGTGATTAAAAGGTCTTTCATTTTGAATTAAACCGACAAGTAACTGTAGAGCCTTCCTTGAAAATCAAGATTCATTTCCACGAAACCACCATACCATCAACATACACAATAAGGCGATGATCAACTAAAATTGAACAAATTACGGGTTTCTTTATATGAATCGACAATTAAATTATAATAAACTTCGGAAAAATGGATTAAAAATCAAATGAGTTTTAGACTCATCAACATCGGGTACCCCTTTTGATAAGCGGCATACCACAAAAGACGCATCATGATACTTGAGGTGTCAGCATTCTTGTTGCGTTTATGAAGATGTACAAATGCTACGGCGAGCTTGTGAGGTGGAAGTAAGTTTGGGCCATTGGAAGCGACAATTGCTTCAATGAGAGCCTGGGATGGTGTCCGGAAATCAATAGTGTTGGAAGGTACTCGGTTGATCGAATGTCTTTGCTTGGTAAGTGCATGTCCCCCGATAGGATAAAGGCATATGTGCTTGTCGATGAAGCGCAGACTGACCTCAACCCAGTGACGATTTTTACTCGCCACCCCGTTATGTTAGGGTGTGTCGAGGTATAAGTAGTTTGATGAATGATATCATGGGCTTCCAAATCTGACTTCAATTCAAAACTCAAATATTCACCTCCATTGTCCTTTGCAGCGAACTTGAACTGTGCATTATGCGACATAAAACCATTTTATGAAAATTTTGAAATAACAAGTTTACTTCACTTTTGGACTTCATCAAACATACTCAAGTCATCCTGGTACAATCATCAATAAAAGTAACAAACCAATGCGATCCATCCAAAGTAAGCGAATTTAGATGGGCCCCCGAACATCGAGAATGTATGATCATAAAAAGGAATGGACTTTTGTTCCAAAGTTAATGGAAGCGAAACATGATGGCTTTGAGTTACTTAAGCGTCACATTGGAAACTAGAGACATCAAAGTTTCTGCGAATAAACTAGGAAATAATTTCTTTATGTAACGAAAGAAGCATACCCCATACGTCGATACCATAACCATATCTCAGATTTCCCTTCTTTTTTCCGAACTGATCTTTAAAGCTTGTATGACTCATCTTAACTTTTAGACACAAAGTCCGAGTAATATAGCTTCCCTCGCCTAACACCACAACCCGATACGTTTGCCTTGTCCGGATGTCCTTAAATGATATTCGGGCTAAAAGTAATAACCCACGGAATAAGGCGAGTGGTTATTTTAAAAACTGACAAAGATTATAGTTCAAAGAGGGGAACAACCAAAGCAGAATCTAAATTCAAGGTGTTAGTGAGGGCTGATTCTTCCCGATAATGAATTGAAATTACCATTGGCGGAGTGGAAAGCGAATATTTGTGAGGAAGATTTAAGAGGTGAAACACATGCAGAATCAAATGTCCTTATGATCGTATAACTGGAATCAATTATCCATGCACTATTAGAAACAAATGTATAAATATTTAAAACCTTACCAACATTACTGTAGCTACTTGCCAATCTGAGACTCACGCTATCATCCTCTTGTCTTTGTTTGTGATTGCGATGGTAGAGCCTTATTGTAATTCTTCTTCCAAGAATCACGGCTATGATCCCACCATTATGGATATCCCACAAGTTCATAGCATCGACTTTTTGTTTCACCAGTTTGATCACAGTTAGTGCATTTGTATGATGATTTGTCTCCACCATTAGCAGTCTTAGGATGGACGGGCCTTTTTTGGTCTTGTTGTTGTTGGGGAGACCCGAGTTTTATTAGACCGGTTCCGAGTCACCATGGCTAAAGCGAGAATTTTCCAGTTGTCAGTTACATCGCAGCGTCGAACATCTTCATGGCCGAACTAGTGCATAACACTCTTCTAATTCAAAGATAGGATCCTTCTTCAAAGATTTTTAGGCGCGCCTTAAAATCACCTCTAATCAAAGAGAAAGATATGCACCCTTTGTCGTTGAAGCAATTTTTGATAGGATGCAATATTTGTCTCATCCACCATGACCACCTTATCACGATTATCCAACTCACTGAAGATTTCAGTCAGTTCTCCATAATATATAGAGAGTGGTTTGCCATTTTGTTTTGCAAAGAAAGCCCTCTGGTTCAAGGTAAAAACCTGTCATTCATCTGCTCCATCATAAAAGGCTTTAGACAGAGCTTTCCAAATATCTTGTGCGATGGGTAAGCGAATGTATCGCTTCATAATCTCCGGGGACATAGACATCAACAACGATCTTTTAACCTTCTGATTATCTGAATACCACTTTTCATAGCCTTCATCTTTCTCCTTAGGTGGCGACGATGTGCCACGAATGAAAGAGAGTTTCTCCTTCTCAGCAATTTGAATCTCTAACATTTGAGGACCACGGATCATAGTTGGTCTCATTCAATACAATTAAAGATTGAATGATGAACCTTCATGTTGAATAATGATGGGGTAGATTTGGTAATGGGACGTTTAGTCTGACTTGCTCATGGTTTAAGGATTCAAGAAAGAATGATTTAGGGTTTCGAGTGGCTTTGATACCCGACTTTTAAGATAGAAGAATATTTTTATTCATAATAAAATACGTATCTTTACATGTACATATTTATAGAGATATTAGAATCCTGCCGTCAAGCTATTCCTATAATTAAGTTATTTTCCTAACAGGACAAATATCTCTAAACTAGGAAAGATTATAATAGTAATAGGAAAGAATTACAATAGATAATCTTTGACTATTAATCAAATGCTCCCTTAGCAATGAAGCTGATCTTTGGTTCTTATACCCCATCAGTTATGCTCTGCAAGGATCTTTACCCACCTGAGCAATTGGATAGAATGAATTGGATTAAGTCCAAAAATTATCTGTTCTGATTGGAATTAATCAAATGGGCAACTCCTTGTTGTCTTGATTATATACCTAAAAAAAAAATCACTGAATTGGAAAAAGTCATGGGGAGGAACTGGTTGTGTTTGAGGGTATATAGTTTTGGTTTTGGATTATGGATTTTTATGTACTTTGTTTACACATCCATTAATGTGGCCACAAAATAGAGATATGAACTTGTTTTCCATGTTTGGATTGGTGTGAATGAATCAGTGTAGATTGATTGAAGAGTTAATCATCTTGTTTCCTTAATTTCTACAAATCTTAATGAAATTATTATATAGAATTTGAGCAGGTTTTTTTTTCAATTTTCATGATATATTTATTTTTCAGTCTTTGCTTCCATAATATATTTATTTTTAGGTCTTTGCTACCAATGAACTAATCTTCGAACAATATAGATATTGTCTTTTCGAACCTAAGAATCTTCATGATTTTTACAATGCTTATCTGAGTTAGGCTCGGTTTAGAACTTCAGAGAAAGTAGAGGTGGAAATTTTGGCTCGACCCGTTGGGCTAGCAGCCCTGGAATTAAAGCCAAGACCATTAATTTATTGACAGAAAAACAAGGCCAAATTAGGCCTTGCTCAGTCCGTCATGAAATTGCCTTTATAGGCAATTTGGCCATTGGCATGGATTTTGTGGTACGTATTTGCTATATTTTGAGCACAGCAGTGATTTGGTAGGTACAGATTTGGGTTCGGCGTGTTGGCTGATACGACTCAGCCGATACCGGTGCCACCCCTATATCGAGGAAGTAGTAAAAAGAAAATATGAGAAAAGTGGAAGAAATAAAATTTATAGGAAAATAAAAATAGGTTTAAACTTAATAAATTAATTATATATATTTATTCAAGCTTATTTTATTTGTTTATCTCTATTATATAAAGAATAAAATTTAAAATATATCAAATTATGATTATATTTGATTTTTCTTTTATATTTTCACATTGAAATTAAACATGAAAATTATTTTCTTAGTTTTCACCCTTAGTATTTTTAGGGTTCTGACGGGCAGAAAGGAATTCTGATGCATACACATAGTATTATAAACTTCTTACATTTTCGAAATAGAATATCATAGTGCCCCCATCCAAATATAACATTCTATTTGTATTCTACATATTAAAATAAATTGTAAAGATCAAATATATAAAGGGATAATAATAGTTTAAAGGGGACAAATTCAAAAACTTATTTGCAAAACTAACATTATTTTAAAATCTAAAAAGGATGTACAAAAGAATAGCATTTCGGGGAAAAAATTCATTTAAGGATATAGTTATAATTGAGGTTATGTCGAGTCGAGCTAATCGTGCGAGTGTCAAACAGACTGATTCGATAAAAAAACTCAAAGCTCATACTAGACTTTCAGAGCTCGATCAGAGAGCTTTTTTTTTTTTTGGATGTTTGGAACTCAGCTCGGAAATGGTCGAGTTACTCAGGCTTCGACTCAACAAAAAACGAGATCAATTAAAAATTAATAAATAATTATACTCGACTCGATTTGAAATCGACTCGAGTTCGACTCAATTAATAAAACAGCAAAGCTCAATTAAACTAACAAGCATCTCGAATTGGGTATTGTGATACTCGAACTCGACTTGACAAACTACTCAAACCCATTTCGAACTACGAGTCAAATTTAGGTATTCTATGATCAAGTTAGAGTAACTACTATTACACCCCTAGTTATAATTTGTTGGATGAGAGATGCCCGTTATCATGTAAGGTTATCTTTGCACTTTAAGGAGCATTTTAATTCGAAAAGTGACATTTTCTAGATGACTCTTGCAAGAGATTAGTTTTACAAATAACTTTTGGATTTATGCACATTTTAAAACCAACTTCTCATAGACAAAGACCGAAGTTTCACAAATAAAAGCTCATATTAAGAACACAAAGAAAATGTGTGTATGAGATAATTCCGATATCATGCTTCAAAAAAAAAAAAAGAAAAGCCTTTATGAGATGTGGAACATATGTAACATCAAGTAGAATGTATATTACATTAAGGTGATTTGTAATTTTATTTGGCCAAGGGTACATAATGCTATATATATATATATATATATGGACTTATCTTACAAGTATTTACAACCATCATGATTTATTAAGGTCAAAGCATATAAATCTACACAATTGTTATTCAATGACACAATAATAAAATATGAAAAAAAGAAAAACACCATATTTACATAGAAAACCCTTACGGGAAAAACTATAGACAAAAGGAGAAAACTTCCATATGAATATAGAATAATTACAAATTACAACGGAATAGAGAAATAGCCTAGTATATATGTTGATATGATAAAAATACTCGAACAATATGTATGTAGCGAGAGAAAAGAAGCGAAGTTTCGTACTCGCTGGAGAACTACCACTTCTTGTTGGAAGGCCCGGTTGCCCATGATGGAGTTAAGAGGTATGGTCATTGTCAGTCATAGCCGTTAATCATCATCGAACACACACCTTTAACGTGATTTTCCCGTGCAATTTGAGGTAGAGCAATATGGCCATACGATGACCATTATCCTTAACGAGGAGAACCATGGGTTCATCGACTTCCTAGAGTGAAGAGGAGCACTATGTAGACTTGACCAATGTAAAGGTAAATTCATATATGCTGACATCATATTTTTTGCTTTTTTCTTTTTTTTGTCAAACTTGTTTTTATTGTTTTGGTTTTGGGAAACAATTACCAAACTTGTTTTGAGTTTGAGATCTCTTCTTTCACTGCTTTTAGTACTCAAGAACTAATCATTTGCGCTTGTTGAGAACAAGAAAATCATATTTTCTAGAAGCATCATATATTTTTCTTCTTTTTGTTGTCAAACTTATTTTGGTAACAATTACCAAACTTGTTTTGAGTTTGAGATCATCTCTTCTCTCTTGCTTTGACGTTCGAGAACAAATCATTCCCCATATATATACTCATCATTAGGTTGTTTCGTTTTCTACGAGATGTGCGATGGACGATGACGATCGATACTCAAAATGGCTCCCTCTCTTGAAGCATGACTTGTGAAACCGGGAAAGCGTATTATTATTATTTTTTTTTCTTGAAAATGGCCAAATCGGTAATTCTTGGCCGGGACGGTACAAACAAAACCTAGATTTTCTCTAGACCTGAGATGGCCAAGCGGATCACGCCATTAGAATCATCTCGCGAAATCTAGTAGAACCAAACAAACTACATTATTCGAATTAGAGCAATCGGATTTTTACGTATTTCGGTGAGACTGAGTAATCGAGGGGTGACACGTGGAACGAGAGTGCATGCCACATGGCACCAGGATTTGGGAACACTTGGCACCTAAATGGCCAAGTGTCATACTCCTAGAATGCATGCAAATTAGTGGGAAGTAGTTGGTGCATGGCTTGGCATGGGTGACACTTGCCATGGCTTGTACCATGTGTCAAGCACCATGAGAATTGGTCTTGTGTAGTAGAGAAATCAGAACTGAAGGGGTTCTTCCGCTGGTTAGATCAGTCCTAGAGAGGAAGAGAGGAAAATCATAAAAGAGAGAAGAGAAGGAAAGCAAAGGGATACCAGAAAAAAGGAAGAAAGGAAGGAGAAAGGAGGAGCTACAAATCCTCCATTGTTGCTAGTTTGGAGGACAAATTTGATCCCACACACTACAAGAGGTGAGGATCTTTCCTCTTCAGTTATTTCCTTGTTTAGGGCCATGGAAATGGCATTTAGTTGAAGTTTGCTATGTGATTGTTGAATGAATAACATGCTGAATTGTGATGTTGTCCATATGAATTTTCTGGGTATTAAGACTGAATTTGTGATGTTGTACTTGCTGAATTTTCTGGGTTTGAAGACTGAATTTGTGATGTTGTACATACTGTTTTTGGTTTAGGACTGAAAACTCAGTTTGGTGTATTGTATGCATGACTAACATGCAGAATGTTCTGGGTTTTTAGACTGAAGAAATCCAATTTGGTGTATTATTGTATGAATGAAAAACGTACAGGAATTTCCTGGGCTTTCATGCATGACTAACATGTAGAATCTTTTGGGTTTTTAGATCAAAGAAAACTCAGTTTGGGGTATTATTATATGCATGAAAAACATGCAGAATTTTCTGGGCATCCATGCATGACTAACATGCAGAATGTTTTGGGTTTTTAGATCAAAGAAAACTCAGTTTGGTGTATTATTGTATGCATGACTAACATGCAGAATGTTCTGGGTTTTTAGACTGAAGAAATTCAGTTTGAGGTATATTATTGTATGCATGAAAAACATGCAATTTCACAGGCTTTCATGCATGACTAACATGTTGAATCTATTGGGTTTTAGATCAAAGAAAAATCAGTTTGGTGTATCATTGCTTGCATGGTTAACACATGCAAATTTTTCTGGGTTCTTAGACCGAGAAAGAAAATCAGTTTGGTGTATCATTGCTTGCATGGTTAACATGCAGGATTTTCTGGAGTTTAGCCTGGTTGTTTAGAGCCATAGCTTTCACGTCCGAACTCCGATTTGGGTGTTCTTGGACTCTATGGAAAGTTCATGGGTCAGAATCTAGCCATAAGCCATTCAGTTGAAATAGGTGCTCACATCTGTGCCGAAAAACTGAGTAATTGTTATCAATATGGGTGTTTCAAAAACATTGGGTTGTAATGTGTTGTGCTTGAACATGGCCACTTCTTGGCATGTAGCAGGCTATATGATTGACATACTGTGTCTCAGCTTGGGAATATGAGTTATGGCAGTACTTGCCTAAGTAATGGTGGGAATTATGTTAATACATGCTTGAAGATGTGTTGATATGAATGAGCGAATGATAGAAAAGATGTGAAACATGCTTATGTGATGTGCGATTTGAATGTGTGGAATATTAACATGACTGCATGTTTGTTGATGTTGAACTGAATATATGAAATGTTCTATGCATTAGACATGGTGTTCATAAGCACACACAGGAAATTAATGCGGTGTAGAATGTCCATGTAGAAGTCTTCATACATTGGTCATGGGTTTGAGTGCGGAGTGACCTGAAGAATTGCATTGCATTGGTGTGCGGTAACACCACATTACATGAAGAGTGCGTACACGGTACTGATTTGTACTTTGCGTTTGGTGTTGAATCGTGTGGGCTTGGGAATGGGACCAGAAGTCAATTGGGTTCAATCGTTAAGCAACCGAAAAATGAAATGTGTCGGTGTGGATAAGTAGAGGATAGATACCCCCCTCAGTGGCGAAAACTGGTTGGAAACTGACATATCACGGTGAAAGCCAGAAAAATGTCGGAGGGTGTAAAGAGACCAGGTGAGACCCCCCAAAAAGTTACGTTGCCCAAAAAGACACGAAACGATTAAATAAATATCACATAGACTACGGGTTGTGAGATGAGAGTCGAAGCTGACTTGATTTCCCATTGGCACTTGCATTGGGTGGTGGGTCGGAGGTTGACCCGGTACTTGGGGCTTGTAGAGTGTCGTCTCATACATGCATGTAGATTTTTCCATGATAGGATAACATATATAATACCTGAGATTGGTTGTTAGTTTGGCGTGAAATGATAATTTACATGTGCACCTAAGTACAGGAAATAGCCCTTATAGGATTTATCCTCTTGGCGTTAGCTCACCCAGTCGTGGGACCCCCTTTTCGGTCTGGACAGGTACGGGCAGGCAAGCTCCTTAGATGCCGAGATCATGGTAGTATTGTGTATGATTCTTGTTTTGTGTATATATAAGAGCAGACTAGTTTTAATATATGTTTTGTATTAGAAGTAGTTTAATAACTCTTGGATCTATGAAATGTATGGTCTTGTAACCATATGAGCAGAGTATGGATGATGGGCCCTATTGGGTCATTTTACTCATGTATGGGTCTCATGATATGGGACACATACAGGTTTCCAGCAGGAGTTGACGGTGGTGTGGGACCCCCGGGTTTTGGGGTGTCACATGGTAGCTCTAAAAATACAAATGGAGCTATCAAGCAGGAGGCAAAACCAACATTAATTCATGAAGAGGACAATGGAACCACCAATACCATATAGAAGAAGGCCTGAACATAGGGAAACGGTTGTCGTGCACCTTGACTACCAGGGCCGGTCCGAGAATCGGGGTCTTGAGGGACTACGCTGCAGAGCTCAAAATCATGGCTCTTGAGCAAGTGGATCTCCCTCCCCCCATGATCAAGCCGGGAGGGTAACAGCCTTGATGTGATAATATCATTCAGCCACCAATTCCCTTCACCAGGCCTACCCCCCAAATCCACCTCTCCCGAGACTTTACTACTTGGGCCTCCCTAGCCCGAGAATCTACATTCATAGCGATTCACCCAGTGAAGGTTCTTTGTAATTTTTTTTAGGCCTTACATATTAAAAGAAAAAGAAAAAGGGTGAAGGAGTTGATACCATTTCATTTAAATTTTTTTTTATTAGGCCTTATAGACAAAGAAAAGGGTGAAGAGTGATACCATTTCTTTTTCTTTTTTTCTTTTGTCGGACCATAATGTGTTTTGGCGGATCCATATACACACAAAACGCTTTAAGATTATATCTTATTGAGACTAATCCCATAATAGTCTATAGGGACCATATATAAAACGATCTTGTTCTAACATAGAACCTAGCTAGCTCTCGGGTTCGAACTTCGAGACCATTGGTTAAGTTAAAAAAGAACATAAGACCTAACCATCTCACCTAAGTGATTTTTTTTTCTTTTTTGTAGATTAGTCTTGAAGGTCATTTAAGTGAATACATCTCACCATAAGTCCAAATTCAATTTTGAAACGTTTCTTGTTTTGGTCTATCACTGAACCCATTATGGAAGGTACTTTAGAATTTAAGAGTTGTGTTTGGTATAGGAAAAAGTTATGGTGTATGATGTATTCACTTAAATAATATAATTTATTTAAAATAAATAATTGGTTTTCTTAGCCCTTTTATGAAAATATAAATAATTTAATAATAAAAATATCAAACCCAAAAGCTCGGGAATGGTGTTTTCTAATTTTCATCCTATGAACTTTTTTTGTAAAACGAGTTTTAGAAACAAAGAGAATACAATTTTGGTATTCTCTAAAAATATGTTATTGCTCTTTGAATTTAATGTTTTTCTGTGTTCCTCAGAATAAAAAATAATAATTTAAGAACCAAACGTGTTTTCTATATATATTTTTTGTTCTCCTTGTTTTTGAAAACACAAAGAACACTATTTATCTTGGTGTTCTCTGAAAATTGATATTTTTATCTTAATTTAGTGTTTTATGTGTTTTTATGTTTTGAAAAACAAAAAAGCGAAAAATAAGCGATGTTTCTTGTTCTCATTGATTTTAGGAATATAGAAACGATTTAAGGGTAACCAAAGAGTTACCTAAATTTCACAAAGTCCCTCTTACTATTAAGGATTCTGAAACATTTATTTTAAAATTTTGGTAAGTTAGATGAAAACGAGATAAAAAGATCGTATCGATATTTGTATTCTACTTTTTGGTAATAATGAAAATTTAAACGTCATTAAGATTAAGAGGCAACTAATAATAAAATAGAGTCATCTTCTCCGTTACACGGCTCTTTATTACATAACCTCCCTTTTTTTTTAATTTCAAAATTCAAACGGCTCTTTATTTCATAACCTCCCTTTCTCTCCATTGTTTTGCCATTTCAGAAAGCACCCCATTAATCACCTCCTTAATCACCTCCTTTCTCTCCATTGTTTTGCCTTCCAGAAAGCACCCCATTAATCACCACAAGCGTTATACCGCAATCGACGTGAGCGTTATGCTGGGAATTATGGACGACTCATAACTGTCCACCCCATTATTGCCCATTGGATAACCATCCATGACGATCTCCCACAGTGGCTATATAACTACTTAGGAGTTTGTATTTTAGAATGGAGGTTTTTCTTTTGTATTTGAAAAGAATTTTCCTGCTTGTTTGTTTCTTTCATTTCAAAACAACGGAATTCTGAAATTTCCACTCATGGGCTGTTCAGGGAACTGGCTAAAATCATTGGTTGGGCAGAAAAAAGCTCAGATCAAAGACCGCGTGAGTTCCGATTTCTGGTTTTCATTATGTTTTAGTTGTTTTTTTGTTTTGATTTGGTTTCTTCTGTGTTTTAGAAAGTGGGTGGTGGAAACGAAGAAAATGGAGGTTGTCGAGGAGTTCTTCGGGGGGTTCGAAGTTGAGAGGAAAGAACGTGGCGACATCGAAGTGGGTGCGGTGGCGGCGGTGATGGGTTCTTCGCCCTTTGTGGCAGCGTTGCTCGAGCTCATCCCGAGGATTTCGGGGTGGATTCGCAAAGAATGGGATCTGCGATTCACATTGAGACAGCTTTCTGAGGACCCGGTAAATGGGTTTCTTTTTCTACGCTCTATTACTCATATTTTTACATAATTTAGTTAATTAGTTAATTTGGAGTTAATGGGAAAATTACGTGAAACCTTTACTTGACATGAGCTGCGGTGAGGCTTAGGCCATGAGTAAGGCGGCCGGTCGCGACGGCGGTGACTCTCCGGTGCGTGGAGGCACTCGTCCGAGTTCAAGCCCAAGTCATGGCTCAGTCTGTGAACATCTCCTCGGAGCGAGAATATACGGACCATCTTCAAAACATGCTGATCTGTAAAGCGGTCGAGAGGTATTATAATGGGTGCTAATTGAATTTTAATTTCAAGTTTTGTTTTTTGTTTTTGTTTTTGTTAAAATTATTAGAGATTTCAGGGAAGGATGGTGTGATGGGAGGAACCGTGGAGCCTCAGAGAGAGAGCAATTTCCTATTCCATCTCTCGAAAGGTATAATGAATTGAAAGCGGAGTTTCCTATTCTAAGAGATCAATTTCTAGAATCATCATATATATTTTGTCCTTTTTTTTTGTTGTCAAGCTTGTTTTTATTGTTTTAGTTTTGGAAACAATTACCAAACTTGTTTTTTTTTTTGAGTTTGAGATCTCTTCTTTCACAGTTAACTTACCAGGAAGCCTCCGCTTCTTACGAGCCTTTATTCGGGTTACGAGACATCCACCTTTCCACATACTTTATGGGGATTTGGGTCTGACCTCTGAGGAAATTTTGAAGAATCGGGATTCATTTTTACTAACTTTACAATTTTAATTAATATTGACTTGACTCCAAAGGAAGATTAAGCAAGACCTCCACGGCGGTATATGGCCAGTGGAATAAGTGCATATGTCACACACCCCGGAATACTTGTCTTTGATAAATTTGAAAAGTTTCAATGCATTAACAAGACTGAAAGCAGTTGTGAGGACAACGTCTGTCGACAAAACCAAATTACAAACAATCTCTCTTTTTATCAGAACCAAATAACAAACAATATCAAGCCATTACACGCATTGGCGCATGTTTTTATCTCAATTTCAAATGTGAGACTTCCATTTGCTCCACCTCTTAGAGGCCCACTCTTCAATGTTCTTGTTATACGTACCCGCATCATGTGCCATGCGAGCGGAGTTGTTTCAATGGAAAAGGTCTCATATGTAATTAAAGCGACCAAGAGAAGCCCTTTATATTTATCTACGGACGAGAAACCATTTTTACTTATCCCTCTGCTTTGTTTTACATCTAAATAAACATATCGGAGATTGTTTAAAGACCATTACCTTGCCGCCCATTAATTACATTTACAAAACTTATAGTTGTTATATTCATGTTAATTTTGATAATATATAAACACATATTTTAATCATGCAATTTTATTATTATTTTTTTTTTTATTGGGCTAGATTGTTAGGTGGAGTTGGGTTTAGAAGAATAAGGAAGTTTGATTTGCAAACCAGTATTCTTACATTCCTTTTTTCATATTAGGTATTGATAATCTAAAAACTACTTTGAGAGATATTCTATTATTTTAATTGGTTTTGATAAGCAATAGGTGAACTTTGGTATGTGGAGCAAATTTACGCAGCCAATTTGATTTTAAAGCTTGCTATTAGGGTGGGAGCCCGATCGACCTTGTTTGAAAAGGGCGATTTCTCTTAAGTGGTTGCATTTATTTGTCTTTATCAAGCTTCTATAATCCTTATTCCTTATTCTTTTTTGGATCGGTAAGTAATATATTGATCGAAAAAATAAGGAACGGAACATAACGACCCTGAGTATACGGGACGGGAAATTCACGGGCAGCGAACCAAAGAGGAAGGAAAACCTACTTGCAACTTTACACATAGAAGCCCATCCATTAAGAAAATCTAAGATGGAATGCACCTCTTCACCTAAGAACACCCTATTCCGGCTCCACGAGATTCTGAAACTGAAAAAAATATTTTAATCTGTCCATCTACCATCCATCTTTAAAAGCTATTCGATTTCTGCTCCCTGATATCCAAAAATTATACAAAGGAATACAGATTCCACAGCTTTTCCTCTTTTTGCCCACAGATCCTTCCACTCGAAACAAATCATTGCCATATTTGAGAACAAGCACATCACATAGTTTCGAAGCATCACATTTACGTTTTTTTTTTTTTTTATCGAAACTTGTTTTGAGTTTGGGATCTCTTCTTTCTTTTCAGCACTCGAGAACAAATGTACCTTAATGTTGAGAACAAAGCAAATCATAGTTTCTAGAAGCATCACATTTGTTTTTGTTGTCGAAACTTGTTTTTGAGTTTGGGAATCTCTTCTTTCTTGCTTCGGCACTTTCAGAACAAATCATTGCCCGTATTTGAGAACAAGCAAATCATACTTTCACAAACATCACATTTTCTTCTTTTTTTTTTTTTGTTGTCAAACTTATTTTCATTGTTATGGTTTGGAAACCATTACAAAACTTATTTTTGTTTGAGTTTGAGATCTTTTCTTTATTGCTTCAAACGTTGAGAACAAATCATTGCGTATTTGAGAAACAGGCGATCACTTATTTTCTAAACATAGCATTTTCTGCCCTTTTTGTTGTCAAACTTGTTTTCTGTTATGGTTTGGAAACAATCATATATGGAGATGTTAGGTAATGTGGCCGAGGGAAATGAAGAGATAGAAAAAGAGATGGGGAGCTACATCGAGGAAGAAAAGAGAGGAGTTTACGGAGGCGACACCCGGAAAGAAAGGAATGGAAAGAAGAAATGGAAAGGAGAGAAAGAGGCTTAATGAAAAGGCTAGACACAACAATAAAGTCATACATGATGAGCAGCTGAAAAGAGATGAAGAGGTGCTTTCATTCTTAGAAAGAGAGGAAATGATGGAAGCTAATATGTTGAAGAAGCGAGAGAGTTGGAAATATATTTATAGGAACAATTCAAAGGAATTTGGAAAGATCATGAGTAAAGAGAGACAAGGAGATAGAAAGGGACAATAATTATAGACCAAAATTATGGATTGATAGTCTTGACCATGTGAATTCGATATAATGAACATGCACTCTATGCTCCACTAAAATTGAAAGTTGTGTATGAGCCACCCTTGGTGCTAGGAAGATCAATTGATCACTTTGGCTAATGATTATTGCCTCCATAATGGATTGGTCTGTCCTCCTCCTCCTCTTAATAAAAGCTAAAAACCACTTGTTGAATAATTACGTAATTTCTACGAGTCTTTTGTCAACGAGTTTCATAGATTGTGGTTTAGTTTAGTTTATCAAATGGTGAAATAGTTTGATTTGTATAATGGATTTGAGTAGGAGGCGAACTGTTTGGTTGCATTGAATTGATTGAATCTAAGTTGTGTATGTCCTTTAGTCTGCCAACCACAGCCATGGAGATTGTAGAGGAGAAATCATATGAACAAACTGACTACATGAATCTCACGAATCCAATCAAAGCTAAGCGAAACCCTCAAGTATGCTCCTCCTCCTTCTCAGGCCTTTAATGGAGGATACTTGAATTCTGATTACAGATGAAATCAATGGCAATCTCTAATGGCGATACAAGAAACGTCTTTGGTTCTTAGACCCCATCGGTTAAGCTCTGCAAGGATCTTTGCTTCCTTAGCAATTGGATAGAATGAGTGGATTAAGTCACCAGAGAAGAATATTTTTATTCATAATAAATCTGTATCTTTACATGTACATATTTATAGAGATATTAGAGATCCTACAATCAAGCTATTCCTATAATTAAGTTATTTGCCTAACAGAGAAATCTCTCTAAACTAGGAAATAATATAATAGTAATAGGAAAGAATTACAATAAAGAATCTTTGACTATTAATATTAGTCTCTCTAAACTACGTCTCAATATTAGTACTAAACAACAATATTTTGCTTAATATTCATCAGGATGTCTTTGAGACGTGAAACTGTAGCAACGAACAATCACGAGACCCTTCTCTTTGCCACCTTAATGTACTCTCACGGACACGAGCATCGTCTTGGTGTGGTATTTCACAGTTTCTTGTAGATGCATCCTCCGTACGGAGAAGCCACAGCTTTGAGCTCATGAAATAGATTAAATGCCACCATCTCAGGACATCTCCGTCGATCACGGTGTAGCTGATTGTAGAGTTTCTCTTTGTCTGTTGCATCAACCACATGTGTCATGCTTCTGGGCTCCCCTGCGGGAAGAAGCAGAGAAGAGAACATTAGTGAAATCTATGGTGCATTTATGTTAAGTATATATATATATATATATATATATATATATATATATATATATATATATATATATATATATATATGTTGGAGTGTCACGACAAAAAGTCGCAATGTCTCACATCGGTGAATGATAATGCTTTTGAGTATATAAGCATGATTATATCATATCTGGAATGTGGATGGAGTCTATGAGGTTTCATAACGAAGTGGTATCAAAGCTGAATTCAAGCTTAACAATGTGGATGCTGGCTGAACAAAATGATGCGTGGGCCCTCTAACGAGATGGTGTTTCATAAGGCTTGCCCCAATGTGATGAAGGAAAAATCATGGATTTGAGAGGAGGTTCGATGGAACTGTTTAAGAGGAGGATTGTTGGAGTGTACTACCCAGTCTTATATATATATATATATATATATATATATATATATATATATATATATATATATATATATATATATATATATATATATATATATATATATGATTATAATAGAAATCTGAGTGTAGCCTTCTCAGGAAGGATTTCCACACCTTGATAGCACGAGGCGTATCTTAGAATGAGGTTGTCGAGGAATCAGAATAGCGACCTTGAACATCTTGGCTGGGGGAATTGAACAAGTCACCTCATCCTCATAAGTAAAAACACCCATGATTGATCTTAGAGTTTGAAAAGATTAAGGATCAAAATATGAAGAATTTGAAGAGAGTAGTAGGTTGAGGTGAGGAGAGATGTGAAGCCAAGGGTGTTATTTATAGATGGAATGGACTAAGGTTTTCTCCTGTGATGGTGTTTCTCTGGTTGCTTATGAGGAAGGTTCTGTGTGGGAAATCCGTTGGTTAATTTTCCAAGTGGTAGTCTAATTCCTTTTTTCTTTCTTTCCTTCTTTTTATTTTCTTTTTAGGGATAAAGGAAAAATACAAGAGCGAAATGATAAAACAAAACAATTGTGGATCTTATTATCCAACCAGCTAGAAACTTATATCCTTCTACTTTGGTGCATTTCGCGATAAACAACCGTGGAATGCCGCATATGAAATGAATATTTTCTTTAGATTATAATTAAACATTGTCACTATCACGAACATGTAAATTGAGATGGATTTGGAAGTCTCTTATCTTAATCGGTGGTCTTGAGTTCAAGCCAGGACTACAAGCTGTGTTTGTGATGAGAGTTTTACCATCACGGTAGTCCATCAGCTAGTATAAAGATTAATGTGATATGGTTTAAAATGGCTTGTATTGTATGCATGAACGCTTAAGATGTCTCGTGGTGTGACGAAAAATAAAAATAAAATTTAACATTATCCTTTGGTAGGGCATCAAAAGTTACTTTGATTAAGATATATAAATTTGTAGTTGTTAGGACACCCTTTGTGAGTAAGATTGTATAATATTAGTGATTCATGGAAAATGGCATAATCCCGGGTTCGAAATGCGAGTATTAATTAAACAAAATGATAATCCTCGAATTTAAAGCTGGTGTGTAAACAAGTCTGGAATGTTAAAATGTAATCTTCTATATATATTCCCGGCCTTTCTATTTATACGAACAATAAAGCCTTGAAGCTTGTTCAAAATGGAAGGCTAGCTGCAATGACACCAAGATGATAATAAATGGAAGATCAAAAATTTGGGTCTGCAGTATAATGAAGGCAGTGTACATTATTATTTGCATATTCAAACCTTTCAAATAAAGTGAAATATTTGATTAAAAATACACCAAATAATCAAAATCTCCAAATCAAAGCGTTTCTCTTTTTTTTTATTAGAAAAATAAATCGTACAGACAAAACCACTTTGTCTTTTAGTTATTTACATGTATCTTATTAAAAAAATATTTTTAAAAGAAAACAATAACTGTATTTTTGTCAAAATGTGATCAAAAAATTATTTAAGGGTTGGATTTTCGAAATTCATGTTTCAAAGGGTCTTTTGATTGAATAGATTGAAAGATATTTTTGTCAATAGTGAGTCCTTTTAGTTTAACATTGTGGAGGTTACATTTACAAATTGGAAGTAATGCATCCATGGTTGGTAAGTGTTCTTTTCTCTCTTAAATCGAAGCATTAAAAAATATGTTGAGGGTAATGAGCTTATCCATATGTTTTTTAGGGAAGAACTAGGGAAAATAAAAAAGGAATAATGGAAGAAATAAATTTTGAGAAAAATGAAAAAAGAGGTTTAAACTGAATAAATAAATTTGGAGTGCAGTATAATGAAATGATGCACGGTGGTAATTTGATTAAAATACACCAAATATGATGAAGACAAAACTGAATAAATCTTTGAACTTAGCTTGTTTAGAAAATATGGTTTCTATAAGTCGGGATTTAATTTTTGGAAATTAAGACATCAATTTTTCAAACTGTCTTTGATGAGAACCAAAATCAATTATATAAGTTACTGCAAATATGACTGTTTACTTATTGCAATATGCTGAAATGGAAGGATGTTTGTAAACTTTTCCCCTATTTCAAAAAAAATAAAAGAAAGGAAATTAATACACAATTTTAAATTTAGTTAACAATATTGGCTCTACTAATTAAATTACTTCAAAATGACTGAACCTCTTTAGTGATAATGGACGGAGTGTATAAACAATTAAAAAGTGAAATATGAAAGGAACATTTAGAGTCATTCCTACTCATGATGCAGTGCGAAAGTATGGCAATGGGTAAGTGAAATATAGTTGGAGAGGATGAATTTTCATTTCCAATTGCAAGATTATTATATAATAAAGCAGTTTTCAACTTGAGTCTTTCTTGAAACTTTGTGATGTAAGCAAACCAAAAATCTAAAATAATCTTTTTCAAAAAAAATCTCAAAATTAATTAACACTTGTTTCAAAATAATGCCCCAAAACTAGTCACTTTCCATATCATCAAAATCGTAGTTGGTGACTACGGTTTTAAACATTTTCAAAAGTTAAATCCTTAGTCATCAACTATACGATTTTATGTAAGATTAAAATTACGTTAGGTAACTACAATTTTCAAAAAATTTAAACCTATCGCTCAAATGCACTTTCTGAGATCTCATAAGTGAAGATGGGATTCATCCTGATAGTTAGAAAGTTTTCCTCAAACATGGAAACCTTAGGTTGGTTCTTCCTAGTGTATGTTATTCCTCTTTCTCTAATTAAAACCAATTACTCATGCCCAAGTGTTTAACATACATCACACCCTCAAGGACACCCAAAACAAAATATGGCAAGCATCCATATCTATCACATCGAGTACATCATCATTATACTTACCAATAGATAATGACACCTTACAACGTTCATTCACCGAATACCATCAACTTCTTTGAAATCCACCAATAGCATAAATTTTGGGTGATTTTCGATCTCTAGCCCCAGCCTCTAAACATCTTTACTTATTATGTTCTCTTGACTCCCATTATCAATAATAAGATCACACAAACTCCCTTGCATTGTGCACTTAAAGCGAAAGAGCCTCTCAACAACATATTTACTTATTATGTTCTCTTGACTCCTACTATCAATAATAAGATCACACGAACTCCCTTGCACAGTACACCTAGTAAGCTTATGGTGCCGAGTCTCATCACCACACTTCCAAGATAACATGAGCTTCCTCACCACACAAGTGTACTCTTCCTGCTCATATTCCTCAGTCATTATTTCCATCAAGTATGCACACCTCATCCTCTACATCATTGTCCTTCTCCCACCATTCATTGCCTTCCATTGCACATTCATTAGACGATATTCGACCTTTCCACATATATAGCACTTAACATTGAAAGGGTCTTGCATAAGTGTTATTGTTTTAGCGAGGCTCAAAAGTATTACCCTTACACTCCTTCCATTGCTACACTTTTTCCCTTTTCCCTCGCTAACATTGATAGTCTCCACAATGTCAGACACAGCTAAATGTGTTTTCCTTGTCACTTAGGTCTTATTGTCCACCCCCTCCATATATTCTGAATTAGTACTCACAGTTTGCTCTAAATGAGTAACTTAACTCATGGCCAAATTTCTAGTACCTCTTGCACATTGAAACCATATGCACCCCGATTTATGTCTGATGATGCCTTGGCCCATTGAAATATCTCACACATGTTGGTTCTCACTTTGATATAACTTATTCCTCTTTGTCAATCTAAAAAATTCAGCAATATATTCATTCATAGTGCTGCTACCACTGTGTACATCTCTAATTAACATAAAAAATATATTGTTTATAGTCGAGAAGGCAAAAATCTACCTCGTAATAATTACTTCATCATACACCATGTTTGAACCAGACCACGCCCTTCTCTCATCATCATCTCTCTCAATCTATCCCACCATATTGATGCTCCTCCTTTTAACCTATAAGTAACAAATTTAACCTTTCTATCCTCGAGCAACTCGATATATTCAAAAGAACCTATCTACTTCAATGAACCAATCTAAAAACTCATCAATATAAAGATTATTAAAGTAGGAATATCTAACTTTAGTTTGTATTCATCGTCTCCTCGTAGTTTAGTTTACCATTGTCTTCCACCTCTTTGTCTACCACATGGTTGCAAATTCACCAAGTCATCCTCCTCATCGGTGTTATCAAATCCTACAACTAGTCTTTTAATTCGTATATTTGGAATGGGACTAAAAAATAGGTCTAGCAAAATTGTTCTTCATCATCATTCATCGCCCTTATCCATTAATCCTCAACAACAGATGCAATTGGGTTTGTATTGTTTCCAACTGTTGAGTTAAATTTTGTATTGATTATTGCTACTCATTAATCGATCTTCAAGTAGCCTGCAATCCCCAATCACCATCTTGGGATTGGTTGTCATTACTAACACCAGTATTAGTCATCGATTGGAAGAAACTTGCTCTAATATAGCCCGACCACGGCATGTAGCAGTTGATCAACACACGATTGTTCAGTAGAATAAACACGTCTCAATCCAAAAACCAATTCCCAAACCAGAGAATAATTAAAGCAAAAGCTTTGATTTTTTTTTATAAATCAATAAAAGTGATAAAAGTCCTCAAAACAAACTCTAAAACATTTATTTATACCCTAGTCATAATACATGCATAATAAGAAATAAAAATAATATTTCAAAACAATAATATCAAATAAAATAATATTTTAAAATAATAATAAGAAATAAAATAATATTTTAAAACAATGATAAAAAAATAAAATAATATTTGAAAATAATAATAGGAAATAAAAATAATATCCTTAAAGAACCGGATTTTGGTTGATCTAACGCACCATCACCCAGTATGTAATGTCGGCCCACACAAAATTAACTATCCACAGAAAGCAATCATCATCCTCCTCCTTTTGATCTATCCTCTCCAAATTAACTCTAGCATCATCATGGGTGTTATCACTGATGACATGAGATCCACTTCTTCAATCCCTCTCAAATTGACTCCGATAACCTTATTCCCAAGATCCTTCCACATGCTACCATGTCCGCTGACATCATTGAAGGAGACGGTGGGCCTGGATCAATCAAGAAGGTTACTTTCGGAGAAGGTTGATCTCTCTGTGCATATAGTCCTTTGTTGGTTCCTATTTTTTTCAACGAGTTTTTGTTCGAGAACACTTAAAACTTGTTTGAGTAAAAGGGCTCCTCTTAATTTTTGTTTGTGTTCTTCGTGTTTCCAGCCCGCTTTTTCATAGACATCTTTTTTGGTGTTTTTATTGATTCTAAAAATTGTTTTCTATAACGAGTTTCGAGAACATGGGCAGAGGGCCATTGTTTCCTAGACAGTGGCATTAGAGCTTGACAAAATTTGACCACGATACATTAACACAACACGAACTCAACATAATTTTGGGTTTGGATTGAGTATAATGTCGTGTTTTGATCGAATCGTGTTGACCCACATGGCAGTTTAATAAAGCGGGTTACTCATTCATATCAATCCCATAGATTAACCCTTATATATATATATATATATATATATATATATATATATATATATATATATATATATACTGCTATATATATATATATATATATATATATATATATTTCACGGTAATAAGTATCATGTTGCAGATTACTAATTGGGTCGTGTTTGAATTTATTATTTATAACTCTTTTGTGTCGTATTCGGGTTGACGAATACTATATAAAAAACCTTTTATTGACACGACTCATGAACACGAATTACCACCTCTAATTGGCATGGCACTAATATATATTCTAAGTTTTTAGCATTTAATAAGCAGTAAAAGTAACTAAGCACTTCAAAATGCTAACCAGCAGACTAATTGGTATTTTATGCAGGAAACCAGGTGAATTACTTGAAGCACAGGATTGATGGAATAGACAAAAGAGAACTTCACATACAGTACAATTTGATAGAGAGTGTGGCCTTGAATCAATTTCTTTTTGAAATCAAGATGGTGGCTTCTCCCGATGGAGGATCCATGCAAAGTCTGATCAAGTCTTATACCAAGGTGACATTTAAGATCTTACAGAGACTGACTTACTTGGCAAGAAGCGGGCTATGGGAAGCTGTTCAGAAATTTTGTTTAAGCCTACCTATTGGCCAATCCAGATACCTATTAAGTGAATATATGTATGGCCTATATTTTGATAGTTCGTTCCTCCCTGTTGCTTGATAGGGGAATAAGGAGTCTTTATTGTTTATTTTAATAAATGTAATGGAAATGTAATGGAAATTAATATGATTAATTTCCATTAATTAAGGAATGTTTTATTGGGTATCGATATCACTCATAATATGCACATTTCAATGCAAATCCGTTGAAGTTTGGATTAGATATATGGTTGAATTTACAAGAGGAAGATTTGAACCCAATACCATTGACCACCGAACATGTAGGTGAGATGGTTGGAGTATTTCTTAACTTAACCAATGGTCTCGAATTCAAGCCTTGCAATTTTAGCTTGCTCTATGGTAGAGCTTTATCGTCCTTATAGTTCCTCCTAACTTTTATGAGAATTAGTCTAAGTGTTACATGGCTTAAAGGCACATTCTTTGTGTGCATGAGCCCACTCAGGACATCTTATGGTTTAACCAAAAAAATATTATATAGATTGGTATGATGTGAAGGGTCTTGGAATCTGAAGGGGAAAATGATGAAACTTATAGGGCAATTTTTGTGGTAGTTCTAATAATCAAATTCGCCATTTTTGACTCATGATAAGCTGCCACCCAACCTAACTTCACCAGAATCTATCTTGTTCAAAATTCTTGTCTGAATGGTCAAAGCCCTTTTTTGCTTTCTCTCTTTGCTTTCTCTCTTTTGAATTATTGAACTTTATGCGGTGGTCCACATAACTGACAGGCTGAGAATTCCACCTTGTTAAGGTAGTTCTTCAATCCACTGATATAAGACATGCTTTTACGATTCTACACTTGATTTAAACCTAATATCAGAGAAAATCTAAATTTCTATTAAAAGGATATGAATAAACATCCATTGGAACTTTTCTCAATGCTAGGGGGAGTTTGATAGTAAAGTAATTCTTTTTTTTGTATATTTTCAAAACGCATTCACCGATTGCGGTTTTGAAAATTTACCTTTAACTGTAGTTTTAAGGTTAAATTTAAAATTGCATTTATCAATTACGGTTTTAAGGTTAATTTTAAAAGCACTTAATGGATGAATATATTTTTAAGATTAATTTTTAAAACAAGTCTATATGTGTATTTAAAAAAGAATTATTTTGGCTTTAAAACTCAATACCTTTGAGAGCCATGAAGGTAGCTCTTGCAAAAGCGGAGACGCGAGGAATAGACCTTGGTTCAACGGGTCAAGCCGCCCATGTGGCCTATGCATAGTACATGTTTGATAAATGGTCGTAGAACTTCATGTTGAATCTCGAAATTCCTCCTTGATAAAGGTACATGTTGTTTCTCTTGATACCTTTCATCTCTAAGTGCTCACGAAACAACTTTACGAATCCCATTTTGCATAATGATGATGAGCCTTTTGACTCCAAAGGTTCCCCGAAAGAAATGAGATTCTTTGAGTTTGAAATATACAGACACTGTCGGCTGCAATTAGGCCATCATGGTTCTTCAAAGCAGTTGAACGATCCGGCTATCTTGCAAGGTTGATTGTTTGCGGATGAACAACCTGCCATCAAGTTACGTAAGTTGAAGAACCACTCCTTTACGAAACACATATGGAATGAAAGCGAGGCTGAATCACACAACCATTCATCAGTACTAGTCGCGATGACACCTGAAAACCGATGAAAAAATGCGGCTTATCATCTTCAGCCACCTTAGCGGATGCACCCTTTCCCTTTCTTTTATGCAACGGACCAGTCTTTCTTCAATGCCCTTTTTCTTGACAAAGGCACATTCATCTTTAAGTTTGCCTTTTAATTTGAGATCTTCCCTTCTCCCTAGTTTTCGGCTTTGATTACGACCTCGAGTGATGTAGCTTCCTGTGAGCTCTTGTGTTCTAATTTATCTTCTTTTTTTTTCTGATCTCATTAGAATACAGAGCAGTAGTTACTTCTTTAAAGATTATTGTTTCCTTCCCAGTCAACATACTAACAATAAGATGTTCATATTCATCAGGAAGGGAAGCTAACAATATCAAAGCCTTATCAACATCACTTACTTTCTCATCTAAATTCAATAAATTAGTTACTAAAGAATCAAATGTAGTGATGTGATCATTCATAGTGGTACTTGGTTTATACTGGAAGCGATACAACTTCGTTCTCGTATAGAGCTTGTTCTCTGTGCTCTTCTTCATGAACTTGTCTTCCATCTCCTTCCCGCGACTTGCTTGCGGGCGTCTCTCTCATAAACGGATATTTCAGCTCCTTGGAGAACCTGGCTCAGATACGTACCACATGCTAAACAATTGATTCTTGTCAATCTTTCTCATCAACATCTTACGTATGCTTTCTTCTAGTGCAACATCAAGCTCCTGTTGAAAGAACATCTGCACCTCGCTTGCCACATGCAGAAGTTATTGGTGCCATCAAATTTCTCCCACATCAAATTTGGTATTAGTCACCATTGATCTTGATGAGAATCCTTTCGGTGTAGAGGTTGATGGTGCACGGATTCAAGTCAGACATTTTTACAACAAATAGTTGTCCTTCTTGGAATGTCAATATCTCAATAAGTCACTTTTATGATGTGGAAGATTAGAGTAGTTTTGCAACCACGAGGCGCCTCAGAAACTATAGAAAAAATGCCAAAAGCCTAAGGAACCTTTTGATGTGGAAGATCGAGATAACCTTGCAACCACGGGGCACTCAGGCGGAACATGGCTCGATACCAATTGTTGGGAAATCGGAGTTAGTTTTCCCAAATTAACAAATGGTACTATTCATGTGAATAGTATTTACTATTCATTTGAATAAAATCCTCGATCGTGAATAGTAACTTTTAAGCGAGAAATACAGCCGTCTAGATACACAATAATGACAACTAAAATAGTTATAGCAGAAAATAATACCCAAATAAAGAACACCGAGAATTTACGAGGTTATTATTAGCCTACGTCCTCGGGCATCGTGACAACTCCCATATTAAAAGAAAATACAAACTTAAGATCACAAATCAATTTCTAAGAAATTGAGGCAAAGAAATAAATACCAAAACAATTGGGTAATACTACAAATATCCTTAAGTGGATGAGGAGATATGTGAATTATAAAGAGGATCCCCTGCTGCTAGGAGAGAAGGAGGGAGCAAATCCCATCTAGATGTGGGATTGCATATTTAAAAAACAACATATATCTCGAATTTGGAGCAAAATATTTAAAGAAACGAGATTACAAGCATTAGTAATATTGCCAAGGTTACATTTGGAACATGAAGTGTAGGAAAAGAGAAAAAATAATAATAAGAAAAATGATTTTTCTCATGTTTGTTTTCATAGTGAAAAATAAATGAAATATAATTAAAAAAATACCTAAAAAATTTTTACATATTTTAAAAATTTCTTTGTCATATATGATAAAAGAAACAAATAAACATATAAAATTTATTTATTAAGTTTAAACATTTTTCATTTTCCTCAAAGAATTTCTTTCCTTCCATTATTCCTTTATATTTTTTCTTTTTATTTTTCTTTCCCTAGTCCTTCCCCCTAAAAAACATATGGATAAGTCATTAAACTCCCTCAACATATTTCTTGATGCTTCGATTTGGTAGAAAAGAACACTTACCAACCAGTCAATGATGGATGCATTACTTCCAATTTTGTAAATGTAGCCCTCCACATTGTTAAACTAAAAAAAGGACTCACTATTGACAAAAATATCTTTCAATCTATTCAATCAAAAGACCCTTTGAAACATGAATTTCGAAAATTCAATCCTTCAATAATTTTTTTATCACATTTTGACAAAAATACAGTTATTGTTTTCTTGTAAAAATAATTTTTTTAATAAGATACATGTAAATAGCTAAAAAGACAAAAAGTATTTTTGTCTATAATGATTTATTTTTCTAAGAAAAAAAAAAGAGAAATGTTTGATTTGTACATTTTGGATTATTTGGTGTATTTTAATCAAATATTTCAAAGGTTTGCCAATATGCAAATACCACGTGCAGCCTTCATTATCTTTGCACTCCAATTTTTGATCTTCCATTTATTATCATCTTGGAGTCATTGCTGACCTAGCCTTCCATTTTGAACAAGTCAAAGCTTCTGAGTTGTTCGGACAAATAGAAAATGCACTTAGGGAATATATAAAGAGAGTGCATTTAAAATTCAAAAATTTGTTTCACACCAGTTTAAATTTGAGGATCATCATTTGTTTAATTACTTGCATTTCTGAATTGGGATTATGCCATTTCCATGAATCACCAATATTATACAATCACACTCCTGAAGGAGTGTGCCACCAACTACAAATTTATATATATATATATATATATATATATATATATATATATATATATATATATATATATATCTTAATCAAAAAAAATAACTTGGATGCTTGATGACAATGTTTAATTTTAATTTATATTTTAAGTCATACTATGAGATGTCTAAGCGGGTTCATGTACACACAAAAGACATTTCTAAGTCATACCACACCAATCCACATACGAGATGGGAGGGACCACCAAGGTGGTAAAAATCTACCACAGAAGACAGTTGTAATCCCAGGGCTTGAACTCGAGACCAGTTAAGGTAAAGATACTCGAGCCATCTCACCTACATGTTAAGTGATAGTGACAATGTTTAATTATAATTTAAGGAAAATATTAATTTGATATGTTGTATTCCACATGTTGTTTTACCCAGTAAATGCCTTGAAAGTAGAAGGATATAAGTTTCTAGCGGTTGTTATTAATACATGTTGTTTTTCGTTGCTTATTTGTGGAACTCAATTGGACTTAGTCCCATTCCCAACCCACGATTCAACACCAAGCCTTGAGTGCCAAATCAGTACCATGTGCACGCCCTCTCATGTAATGTGGTGTTACCGCAATGCAATGCAATTTGTGTCTGCTTGCGCTCGAACCCGTGACCCGATGTATGAAGACCTCTACATGGACATTCTACACGCGTACACTTTGTGTGTGCTAACAGACACTCATGTCTAATGCATACAACATTTCATATATTCAGTTCAACATCAACAAACATGGAGTCATGTTAATATTCACACATTCGTCGAGTACATCACATAAGCATACTCGTCTTTTCTATCATTCAGTTCATTCATATCAACATCTTCAAGCATGTATTAACATAATTCCCACCATTACTTGAGCAGTATTATATCTGTTAAGCTGAGACATGATAAATCAATCATATAGCCTGCTACATGCCAAAGAAGTGGCTATGTTCAAGCCTGTTACATTACAACCCAATGTTTTGAAACACCCATATTACATTAACAATTACACTCCAGTTTTAGAGGCACATAATGTGAGCACCTATTTCAACTTCGAATGGCTTATGGCTAGATTCTGGACTCCATGAACTTTCCATGAGTCCAAGAAGAACACCGTCGGAGTTCAGACGGAAAAGTTATGGCCTAAACAACCAGGGCTAAAACCCAGAAAAATCCTGCATGTTAACCATGCAAGCAATGATACACCAAACTGATTTTCTTTCGGTCTAAGAACCCAGAAAAACTCTTATATTAACCATGCAAGCAATGATACACCAAACTGATTTTTTCTTTGATCTAAAACCCAAAAGATTCAACATGTTAGTCATGCATGAAAGCCCGGGGAAGTCGGCATGTTTTCATGCATACAATAATACGCAAACTGAATTTCTTCAGTCTAAAACCCAGAACATTCTGCATGTTAGTCATGCATGGAAGCCCAGAAAATTCTGCATGTTTTTCATGCATACAATAATACCCCAAACTGAGTTTTCTTTGATCTAAAAACCCAAAAGATTCTACATGTTAGTCATGCATGAAAGCCCAGGAAATTCTGCATGTTTTTCATTCATACAATAATACGCAAATTGTATTTCTTCAGTCTAAAACCCATAACATTCTGCATGTTAGTCATTTTCAATAATACCAAACTGAGTTTCCAGTTCTAAAAACAAAAAAAAAAAAAAACAGCATGTACAACATCACAAATTCAGTCTTCAAACCCAGAAAATTCAAGCGAAATCTGACATAAATTCAGTCTTAAAACCAGAAAATTCAGCATGTTATTCATTCAAACAATCACATAGAAATAACCAAATGCCATTTCCACACTTGGCCCCAAACAAGGAAATAACCAAGAGGAAAGATCCTTCACCTCTTGTAATGTGTGGGATCAATTTGGGTCCTCCAACCTAGCAACAATGGAGGATTTGCAGCTCCTCCTCCTTTCTCCTTCCTTTCTTCCTTTTTTCTGGTTTCCCTTTGCTTTCCTTCTCTTCTCTCTTTTCTAGTTTTCCTCTCTTCCTCTCTAGGACTGATCTAACCAGCGGAAGAACTCCTTCAGTTCTGATTTCTCCACTACACTAGACCAATTCTCATGGTGCTTGACACATGGTATAAGCCATGGCAAGTGTCACCATACCAACCATGCACAAACTACTTCCCACTAATTTGCATACGTGCAGGAGTATGACACTTGGTCACTTAGATTTAATTTTAATCTGATGCCATGTGGCATGCACTCTTGTGTATACTTTGAGTTGGCTCGTCAGGCCTCAAAATACATAAAATCCATTGTCTCGAGAATTAATGAAGTTTGTTTGGTTCTACTAGATTTCGAGATGATTCTAATGGGCGTGATCGTTTAGTCATGAGTCTAGAGAAAAATCTAGGGTTTTGTTTGTACCGATCCGACAAAATTACCCGATTCGCTCATTTGAAGAAAAATAATAATAATAATAATATCACGCTTTCGGGGTTTCTGAGTCATGCTTCTTGAGGGAGCCATTTTGAGCGTTGGATCGTCATCGTCTTTGCACATCTGCGGAAAGCGAGAAACAACCTTAATGATGAGTATATATATGGGGAATGATTTGTTCTTGAATCTTTGAAAGCAAGAGAGAAGAGATGATCTCAAACTCAAAACAAGTTTAGTAATTGTTACCAAAATAAGTTTGATAACAAAAGCGAAAATATATGATGCTTCTAGAAAATATGATTTTCTTGTTCTCCAAATAAGCGCAATGATTAGTTCTTGATGCGAGCGGAAAGAAGAGATCTCAAGCTCAAAAACAAGTTTAGTAATTTGTTCCAAAACCAAAACAATAAAAACAAGTTTGAAAAAAAAGAAAAAAAACGAGAAAAATATGATCTTTGCAGGGGCATATATGGAATTTACCTTTACATTTGGTCAGTCTACATAGTGCTCCTACACTCTAGGAAGTGATGAACTCCATGAAGTTCTCCTCTGTTGGGTGATAATAGCCTTTATGTAGCCATATTACTGTTAATTACGGGAAAATCACGTTAAAAGGTGTGTTTGGATGATGATTAGTAGCCATGAGTCCATGGCGATTGGTATGAAGCATACCTCGAGAACTCCATCATGGGCGACCAGTCTTCGGAATTTGCGGTGGTAGCTCCTCCGATCTTTGAAACTGCACTTTACCTTTTCTGCTACATACATATTGTTCGAGTATTTTTATCATATCAACATATATAATAGGGTTATTTCTCTATTCCGTTGTAATTTGTAATTATTCTTATATTCATAGTGAAGTTTTCTCCTTTGTCTTTAGTTTTCTCCTTTGTCTTTAAGTTTTTCCGTAAGTTTTTCATGTAAATATGGTGTTTTCTTTCATATTTATTATTGTGTCATTGAATTCAACAATTGTAGATTTCATATGCACTTTGACCTTAATAAATCATGATGGTTGTAAATACTCAAGATAAGTGCATATATATATATATATATATATATATATATATATATATATATATATATATATATATATATATAACATTATAAACTCTTTAATAAATAGAATTACAATCACCTTAATATGAAACATAACATTCTACTTAGTATTTACCACATGTTCCACATCATAAAGGCTTTTTATTTTTATTTTTTTTGAAGCATGATATGAATTATCTCATACCGCACATTTTCTTTGTGTTCTTAATATGAGCTTTTATTTGTAAAAACTTCGGTCTTTGTCTATGAAGTTGGCTAAAATAGGTAAATCAAAAGTTAAATGTAAACTAATCTCTTACTTGAGAGTCATCTAGAAAATGTCCCACTTTTTAATTAAATGCCCTTGAAAGTGCAAAGATAAATCCTACATGATAACGACATTCTCTCATCCATCAAATTATAACTAGGGGTGTAAATAAGTAATGCTACTTTCGAACCCGATCATAGAATACTCAAATTTGACTCGGAGATTCGAGCTGGAGTTTTCTAGTAGTTTAATCAGTCGAGGTTCGGTATCACAATACCCAATTCGAGATGCTTGTTAGTTTAATTGAGCTTTGCTGTTTATTAATTGTAGGTCGAATAGTCGTTCAAATCAGTCGAGTATAATTATTTATTAATTTTTAATTGATTCGAGGTTTTGTTAGTCGAGTTTAGTGCTTCGACTATTTCTAAAGTTGAGTTCCAAACATGCGAAAAAAGTTTGATCGAGTTTAAGTCTAGTATGAGCTTTGAGTTTTTATCGAATTGAGTTAGTATTTGACTAACATGTATCGATTAGCTCGACTCGATTACACCCAATTATAACTATATCCTTAAATTTAGAGAATTTTTCCTAAAAAGCTATCTTTTGTACATCCTTTTAGATTTAAAAAAAAATGTTAGTTTTGCAAATAAGTTTTAATTGTCCCCTTTAAACTATTATCCTTTATATATTTGATCTTACAATTTTGAATATGTAGAATACAAATAGAATGTTATATTTGGATAGAGGTTACTATGATATTCTATTTCGAAAATGTAAAAGTTATAATACTATGTATGAACAAATTCTTTTCGAACTCCGTTGGAACAGAAAATACTAGGAAAGAAAAAAAAAACTAAAAAAATGAATTTTCTCATGTTTAATTTCAATGTGAAAAATATAAAAGAAAATCAAATATAATCATAATTTGATATATTTTAAATTTCTTATTCTTTATATAATATAGATAAACAAATAAAATAAGCTTGAATAAATATATATAATTAATTTTAGTAAGTTTTAATCCTATTTTATTTTCCTATAAATTTTATTTCCTTCCACTTTTCTCTATATTTTCTTTTTTTTACTACTTTCCGATATAGGTGGCAATTCGAGTTATGCGGTGGTGGGTTGAGCCCGACATTGGGGCGACAGGAAATCGAGCTTAGCCCAGGTAGCCTTGTTTTTCGAGCTAAAAATATAGCAGCGGCCGACCCGCAAAAATCAGCCAGTTGGGCCAAATTATATAAAGGCAAAATTTTAGCGAGACGAGGCCAGAGCAAGACTAATTTGGCACAGTTTTTTGGTCGATAAATTAATGGCCGGCCCTAATTCGGGTGGGCGGGCTAATGATGGGTCGAGCCAAAATTTCCACCTCTACTTTATGAGTTATAAACCGAGCCTAACTTTGTATAAGCATTGTAAAAATCATGAAGATTCTTGGGTTCGGAAAAGACAATATCTATATTGTTCAGCATTAGTTCATTGGTAGCAAAGACTGAAAAATAAATATATTATGGAAGCAAAGACTGAAAAATAAATATATCATGGAAAAAATGAAAAAAAAAAAGCTGATTTGTTGAAAAAATAAATAATTAAGATTTGTAGAAATTAAGGAAACAAGATGATTAACTCTTCAAATCAATCTACACTGATTCATTCACACCAATCCAAACATGGAAAACAAGTTCAAATCTCTATTTTGTGGCCCACATTAATGGGCATGTAAACAAAGTATATAAAATCCATAATCCAAAACCAAAACTATACCTAAAACACACCAGTTCCTCCCCATGACTTTTTCCAATTAAGTGATTTTTTTTTAGGTATATAATCAAGACAACAAGGAGTTGCCCATTTGTTTAATTCCAATCAAAACAGATAATTTTTGGACTTAATCAAATTCATTCTATCCAATTCTTAAGGTGAGTAGCGATCATACCAAAGCATAGCTGATGGGAGTATAAGAACCCCGGCCACCGCTTCTTGTTGTTGCGATATTGGATTAATAGATCAAGATTATATATTGTAATTCTTTCCTATTACTATTATATTCTTTCCTAGTTTAGAGATATTTCTCTGTTAGGAAAATAACTTAATTATAGAATTAAGCTTGATTGTAGGATCTCTAATATCTCTATAAATATGTACATGTAAAGATACAAATTTATTATGAATAAAAAATATTCTTCTCTATCTTACAAGTTGGTATCAAAGCCACGAAACCCTAAATCATTCTTCTTTGAATCCTTAAACCATGAGCAAGTCAGATTCTGAAACGTTTGTCACGAAATCTACCCCCATCATTATTCAACATGAAGGTTCATCATTCAATTCAAAATTGTATTGAATGAATAATATAATCTGTGGTCTCAAATGTTAGAGATTCAAATTCTTTGAGAGGAAAACTCTCTTACATTCGTGGCACATCTTGCCACCTAAGGAGAAAGATGAAGGCTATGAAAAGTGGTATTCGGATAATCGGAAGGTTAAAAAATAGTTGTTGATATATGTCCACTAAGAGTATGAAGTGATATATTCGACACCACCGCCCACGAAGAGATATTTGGAAGCTGTCTAAAGCCTTTTATGATGGAAGCGGATGAATTACGAGGTTTGCAACTTGAACCGAGAGGGCTTTCTGCAAAACAAAGTAGCAAAACCCTCACATATATTATGGAGAAGCCCGACTGAAATCTTCGATTGAGTTGGATAATCGTGATAAGGTGGTCATGGTGGATGAGACAAATATTGCATCCTATCAAAAATTGCTTCAACGATAAAGGGTGCATATCTTTCTCTTTGGATTAGAGGGTGATTTTGAGCAAGTGCGCGGCAAAATCTTGAGGAAGGATCCTATCCTTGAATTAGAAGAGTGTTATGCCCTAGTTCGTCGTAGCAGATGTTCGTATTTGGGTGATGTACGGACAATTGGAAAATTCTGAAGCTTTAGCCATGGTGACTAGGAACCGGTCTAACAAAAACTGGTCTCCTCAACAATAACAAGACCAAAACAGGCCCGTCCATCCTAAGACTGCTAATGGTGGAGGCAAATCATCATACAGATGCACTCACGGCTGTGATCAAAGTTGGTGAAACAAAAAAGTAGATGCTGAACTTGTGGGATATGTCCGGGATGAAAATTGGGATCATAGTAGGCGCGATTCTTGGAAGAAGAATTTCCAAGAAGGCCTCTACTCTGCAATTGTTGAAACAAAGGCAGAGAGGATGATAGCGGTGAAAAAGTCCTCGGCATTGGCAGCGTGACGGAGTAATGTTGATGGAGTTTAAATATTTATACACCTGTTTCTAATAGTGCATGGATAATTGATTCCGGTGCTATGGATCATATGACATTTGATTCTAGACAAGTTTCACCTCTTAAATCTTCCTCACAACATTCTGTTTCCACTGCCAATGGTACCTCAATTCCGATTATTGGGGAAGGATCCTTGTCCCTCACTAACACCTTGAATTTTGATTTTGCTTTGGTTGTTCCCTCTTTGAACTATAATCTTTGTGGAGTTTCTAAAAATAACCTGTAGCAATGTGTTGTCATTTTTACTTCCAGATATTGTGTATTTAGGACATCAGGACAAGGCGAAACGATTGGTTGTGGTGTTAGGCGAGGGAAGCTATATTACTTGGACTTGGTGTCTAAAAGTTAAGATGAGTTGCGTCAAGCTTTAAAGATTGAGGGTTCGGAAAAAAAAAAAAAGGGAAATCTGAGATATGGTTATGGCATCGACGTATGGGGCATGCTTCTTTTGGGTACATGAAGAATTATTTCCTAGTTTATTTGAAACTTTGATGTCTCTAGTTTCCAATGTGATGTTTGTGAACTTGCAAAGCCATCATGTTTCGTTTCCATTAACTTTAACGAACAAAACTCGGTTCCTTTTATGATCATACATTCGATGTTTGGGGCCATCTAAATTTGCTACTTTGGATGGATCGCATTGGTTTGTTACTTTTATTGATGATTGTACCAGAGTTTGGGTGTGGGATAATTAAAAAGTGGAAATGGCTTGTTATTTCAAAATTTTCATAAAATGGTTTGTAGTCGATTACAATGCACGGAGTTCAAGTTACAGCGGTGACAATGGAAGTGAATATTTGAGTTTTTGAATTGAAGCGGTATTTGGAAGCCCGTAGAAATCATTCATCAAACTACTTGTTCGATACACCCCAATGAGAATGGGGTGGAGGCGGAAAAATCGTCACTTGTTAGAGGTTGTCATTGATAGAAGCACATATGCCTTTATCCTATTGGGGACACGCACTTACCTCTGCAGCATATTTGATCAATTGAGTACCTTCCAGCACTATTGATTTCCAAACACCATCCCAGGCTCTCATTAGGCGATTCTTTGCTCGATCCCGGTCGAGCTTACCACCTCATGTCTTTGGCTGTGTAGCATTTGTACATCTTCATAAACGTCAGCGCAACAAGTTGACACCTCAAGCATTGCGATGTGTCTTTTTAGGGTATGCTTCTTATCAAAGAAGTCTGGAGTGCTATTGATGAGTCTAAAAACTCATTTGATTTTTTAATCCATTTTTCGAGTTTATTACAAGTTAATTGTTGATTCATATACAGAAACCTGGGTAATTTGTTCAAATTTATGTTGATCACTGCCCTTATTGTGTATGTTGATGACATGGTGGTTTCAGGATATGACCTTGATGGAAGGAAGGCTCTACAAAGTTACTTGTCAAGCGAATTCAAAATGAAAGACCTCGATCACTTGAAATATTTTCTTGGGATCAAAGTGTCTCGATCTGATAAAGGGATTTTCTTGTCTCAAAGAAAATATGCTTTAGATTTGTTACTTGAAACAGTAATAGGTATGTCAACCGATACACCAGTAGAAGAAGGATTGAAGTTATGTGCTAAGACTAATCGGGTGCAGTTGATAAAGGAGATATCTGGTCGTTGGAAGATTGATGTACTTAGCCCACACTCGGTCAGATCTTGCCTATGCATTGAGTATTGTTAGCCAGTTTATGCATAATCCTGGAGAACAACATATGAATGCAGTTATGCGCATTTTAAGGTATCTGAAGTCTGCTCCTAGAAAGGGCATTTCTTCACTAAAAATGTAGATTGTCAAAGTGTGGATGCATATAGTGA